>JABFAK010000096.1:0-130219 GCA_013266265.1 Fusarium sp. NRRL 66182 | reverse complement strand
CCCCCCCCCCCCTACTCTTGCACTGGTTAGAACAGTCACAAGCTTGAGATGTTCAAATCACATTTCGCTTCTGTCAAACCCGACTTGCCGAACAATAGGCTCCAGACTTGCGACCGGCCCCTCCTGATCTTCCCGGCGAGGGTTGCACATAACGACCCACGCACCACACGTGGGGCCGCTGATTCGTTGCTCCGGAGACTCTTTTCGACAAAGAAAAGCAAACGCGGGATAATCGGCACGCGTAGGAACATGGGCAAAGCTTGATCAAGTGCCGTTTTTGGGACAGGAAAGCTGCTGAGTCTAGACGCCCGTCTGAAGAATCCTGAGGAAGTGACTGCGCTGCACGTGGTTCTTTCTGGAAGCGAGAGCAAGCGAGGACGGAAGCGTTCAATCGACGCCGTATGTGGGAACGGGTTCTGGTGATAGTTTATACGATGGAGAAGCATAGCGGGAACGAAGCCCAATGGCAGACTCCACGTGGTGACCCGACTGTCATCGTTCGTCCAGGCCCAACCCGCTAGGCGATTGGAGGATGAACAAATGTTGTGAGAGATATAGGAGAATGCCCGAGATGAGCAAGATGACGGGGGTTAGCTGTTTTGTTAGATGTATTTCGTTATAGCTTGCCTGACTGACCCGATGCATATTTGTTAGTGTCCAGTATTTACACTTGATGGTAGAGTTTCTGAGATATTCCTTGCTATACATATCCTCCTAATACAATGAAGCAATCATATAGCACAGGTACATCCTGAGGTGCGATCCATGTAATGCATAATTCATTTCTCCGATAGCTCTCCCTTGATCGTGGAGGTTTCGAAAACCAGTTTATCGAAAGACGATGGGTTAAAAATCAAATCTATTCAAATATGAGAATATATTTACATTGATTCACTTGGAGCTTTGTATTTTTATTAACAGAAAAGGCTTGCATAAAAGTTTGTAGACTAGAAGTTATCTTGTAGAAGCAGAAACCCTCGAGGGACAAAGTCACCTCGTTCTAGATCAATGTGTATTTTATTCTTGTCTCTTTAATGAATGATATTCTACTAGTATGCATGTGTTATAGAGCTTGCCTACGATGCAGCGATCCCGTGGCATATACACTTCCCGTCAACTTCTCAAGACTCCCCCGTATCTACTTGACTTCCTTGGTTCGTTCCTTTAGGTCACTCCGACTCTGTATCAGCTTAGAGATACCCTGTGCAACCTCCGAGTCCAGCTTTGAGAACCCCTCAACGACGCCCTCACGATCTCCCAAGCTCATCTCCTGGCTCATCTTGAACTTTCCTCCCATTTGAGTAATTTCGATTTCAATGCCAACAATACTCTTCTTCAAGAGGTCGATGAACCGATCTGGTGCATCAGACACCTTCCAGTCCACTGGACTATCGCCACCGGTGAAACCCATAACGTTGGTCTCGGCATGGCGACTCAGATCTGAAATTTGCTTGGAGAGAAATTGGCCTGCTTCGTCAGACTTGGTGTCGTAAAAGATCTTTGCGCGGCCGTAGACTTGAACCGCAGCGTAGTTCCACGTAGGAACAACCTTGCCCGTTGTGGGCTTGGTTTCTGTGTAGAATTTGGGCGTGACATAGTGTTGAAGTGGGGAGTTGAATATGACGATAGCATCTTGCTCGATGACATTGTTTAGGTGTGGGTTTTCGGTGAGGCTTTCGATCATGGCCTTGCTTTGTGGGTTGACCCGGGCAATATGGCCCCGTAGCTTTCCCAGCTCTGTCTCGCCTGACCCATCTTCGGCATCCAGCACAAAGGGGATGTGACTAGTTTGCAGGAAGGGGAAGTTGGGAGAAGGAATAGCTGTGGTGAGAAGACCCAATGGGTTGTCTCGAATCAGCTTTCGAAGGACTGGGAGGTCAGGCTCTGCATGGGGTCCTTTGATATACATGGTTTCAGGCCTCGGCAGCCAAGGTGATGGGATAGAGAAGATGGTCGTGAGAAGCCAAGTTTCAATTAAATCAACGGGAACTGATGTGTTAAAGTAGGCCATGACCCAGGTAGTACAGTGGATATCACTTAGTATATCCCAGTGCTCATACGCCAGCACACAAGACAGAGCTTTGGGCCAATTACTGCTATTTGAATACTAATTACAGGATCCTTGACTATACCTTCTCCTCGGGGCTCTCTTACAAAGGGCAGAAGCGAAGGCGATCGTATGGAATCACAAGAGTCCCTGGATTCTCAAAGTGATTTTCTTTGTCTAGAAACGTCCTAGTGGGATGCGTGGGTATCCAAATGACGGGATCAGCAACGTCAGAGTCACAACTTGAAGGCCGACACTTGGTGTTTGCAGTCGAAATGTTAATAGTTGCTAAATCCAGCTTGGCAACGCCATAAACGGGTTGACTGCTGCAGTGGTCAGCTCATAAGTGCAGCTGCGATTGGTTGTGAAAGTCACCTAGGCTTTGGAATCATTGTTAGCATGCGGGGTTGCGGAGACGAGAAGGTTGATATGGTTCGATTTATAAGATAGTCGTCTTAATGATTTGCGATTTGGAATCAATTGTAGCTCTAGGTCATCCGCTCTGCTCTTGGGGCGGCATATAGCCTCCAGCGTACGGTGTACGGGTTCAGCTACTGGAACCGGTTACACTGTTTAATGATGGTAGGATAGGAATACAGACAATAGTCGTGTGAATTCAGTTGCTCCGCGTGAAGGCTGTTGTTGAGCGTGTACGTACGACTAACTCATGTATGGAGCAGGGTATACTATCTAGCAGGACATACATAGCAAGTGTCCTGGATCTGGAAGAGGTGGATTTTACCATTCCAACTGCTCAAGGCGTATAGGTTATAATAGCATCATAGTCCATAAGCCCCGTTGGCTCAGTGGTAAAGCGTATCACTAGTAAAAACTATCAGTTCCTACGACATGATAAGATCACTGGTTCGATTCCAGTACGGGGCATCCATTACTCGATTATCTCGATTATCTCTTTTGTCACGTCTCGCAATTGAGCAAATCATTTTTGTCTTGTTATTCTCGACCTTCCATAGCATCCTTGCGCTGTTGGCCGTGTCTCTTCTCTTGGTTCATCACTAAACCCAGTCACCTCTATATATACATAGGCATAGCTGCGGCTTGTTCCTCTGAGAGGAGTGGTGCTTTTCAGACCACTATCATCCTACGCGGTATCGTAGATAGCTAAGTATATAGTTAAAAGGGTAAATAGATTATTTCAAGGTCATATATTATAATCTGTTGTGGATGAAAATGGATATTTTCTTTATTTATCAGCTTAAACTAGTCTCTTTATGCTGATGCAGGTTTAATAAAAATTGAAACTATCCTTACTATATATATACATGGTAGAAAACCATAACTTGTAGCTACTATTTATTTAAAGTACTCGAAGGAGAGAAAGATCAGGGTATTGGACAATACATGCCAGATTGGTTGGCTACTATATATAGACTTCATACTTTAGAAATCTTAGTCAACTATAACAAAACCCACAGTCTTGTCGATATTTTCAAAATCAATATGCTAATTCATCCCCTGAACGCAAAACCGGTCAACGTTGAGGAATATTTGATTATCAAGTAGATCATACCGATCGTAACCGCTCTCGGTTATGAGTCTCATTACCTAAGCAGCCACAGGGACAGTTCTGTTCTCCTCCTTAACCTCCTCCGTAGCAGCACCGTTACTACCGTTACCACCGTTGGTGCCGTTCTCCCGCTCCTTCAGAACGGCTCGCACTCCTGGAAGAATGTATCGACCATAGTCAATGGCGTCGTTCAAGTTGTCGTAGCCACGGATGGAGATGAGCTCAGCACCAATGTCGACATAGTCGAGGAGAGAGTCGATGATAGTCTGGTAAGAACCAACAAGGGCTGTAGAGGCACCACGAGCGTTGGTGGCAGTGACCGTGGGGTACCACAGAGCACGGTCCTGAACTTCGCCCTTCTTGGCGATGTCGAGCAGTCTCTGGGAACCAACGTTCTGGGGGCGGTTGTCGTTGGGAGTCGCCTTGCCAACTCCCTTGGGTCGGTTCTCCTTGAGGAGGTCCAGAGTCTGGTGAGCCTTGGCCCAGGCAACCTCCTCGGTAGGGCCGGTGATGGGTCGGAATGTCACCCAGATGCGAGGACGGTCCTTGCGGCCAGCCTTTTCGGCCTCGGCATAGACACGGTCGATCTGCTCCCTGGTCTCCTTGAGAGGTTCGCCCCAGAGACCAAAGATGTCGGCGAGGGAGCCACCGATGCGGTAGGCGTCGTCTGATGAACCACCGACAGAGACGTCGATGTGGCCATTGGTAGGACGGACGAGGTTGGAGAAGTTCTTGAAAGTGTAGTACTTGCCCTCCCAGTCAAAAGGCTCACTGGAGGCCCAAGCACGTCGAAGAATCTTTATGTACTCTTCTTGGCGGGCATATCTCTCAGCCTTGTTCAAGAAGTCGCCTTCTCGAGCCTGATCCGCATCATCTCCACCGGCGATGAAGTGGACAACAACTCGGCCGCCGCCAAGCTGGTCAAGAGTGGCCAGAGCCTTGGCAGCGACGGTAGGGTAGAGGGTGTTGGGTCGAAGGGCAATGACAATCTTGATGTGCTTGGTCACAGAGAGAATGGTAGCGCCGATGGTGAAAGGGTCAAAGGAGGAGGAGTGGTAAGGGATGAGAGTGTAGTTGAACTCATAGTCGTCAAGGTTCCTAGCATAACGCTTAAGAAACTCAGGGTCTATCCCAGCTCCAGGGATAGGGTTGAGCTCTGTGGAGGGGTTGGGAAAGGTTAGGCTGATGAACTCGGTGGGCATCTTTGGCGATAGGCTTACTTGAAACTATAGAAATAGCTGAGACATGCACTGATTTCACGCGGATATAATAAACTCTTTATATTGCCTCAAGAGTTGTTTTGGGGTTGCTTTGGACCCGTTGTATTCGTGCTAGTAAGGTCTCATTATTAATCTATAGAATGGCGAAATATTGCGACAAATGTTGGATGATGACGCCTTCACACCCACCCCGACGTCGGCTAATCAGATTGACCATGTCCCACAGTTGAGAGATGAAAGTAAATGATGCACTCAATTCTTCAGGAAAGTGGTATTGGGAAGATAGAATAACTTGTCAGCTGTATAATTCGTTGGTGGTCGCAGATTCAAAGAATATGCTTGGACGCTACTGCACGCCCAAGCCAACTTGCATACGACTCACGCTCGAAAGTTTGATATACTCCAAGGTTCCCCGCTTATAACCCGTCGACATTGCTTGTCACTCTTTTATCCGACAGGGTCCTCGATGGCGTGAGAGAGAAACAGGTCCACTATCATGACACTTGCGGGCAGCACCGTCCAGTCACTTGTCCCTTGGTTCCCCGACGAAGAAAGGGTTGGGGATTTCATTGGCTAGAGATGCTGAATCTCGGATTTGACAGGTTGATCTTGATGGTCTGATCGAACAGCATCAGCTCAGTGGCAAAGGGTCCTGAGGAAAGGTATCATCGGGGCTTAAAGTAGGCTGGACCGTAGATGATAAGCCATATATATACTTGCCGAGTGGGATGGGATCGAATCTGGAAACCGAAAGCTCGGAGTCAAATCTGGGACCCTATTTGTTGCGGGAATCGCAGTGTAGACGCAACTACATTTCATGTCTCAACATGGTTACGATTACACACATAACCTTGGCTAGTGATCTATCTCTTCACAAATTCGTCTCGATCCAATAATTGATAAGGCTATTATGCTACTAGAGGAGCAAATTCTTTGCTTTTCTGCTTTCCTGTAATCGATCAATCGAGTAATAGTTTCAAAAGCAGTCATAAAAGCAGCAGTACAAAGTACACGTTTCAAGTTTGCTATTGAGATCCAGGTATAGGAAGCCTGGAATAACTAAAAGATTTCAAGTCAGGAAGATGCAGCTCTGTCAACTCAGTGCCCTAATTATGCCGTTGTTGTGAGGCTTTGTAACTAAATCTTGAGGAATGGTCTTGGAGCATTGCTCATACTACGACACGTATGACCATTTTTGATTCGTGTCACGGTAAGCACAAGTATCAAGCTTGGCTGGACTTGTAGCTGTTAAACGATAGTACAGCATGTTGGAGGGATCTATCTCGGCTCTAGTAGTTGGCGTATGTAAACCAGGAACCTCAACTTACTCAAGGTTCGTTCGTGATAGATGATGGAGAGCATAGGTAAGATAACAGAGGTGCTGTATTAGAACCCAACAAGGATGCAAGATAGTTGAAAACTGGGTTAAATAGACGTCCTGGACATGTTAATACAACCATACAGGGCAAAATATGCTAGCTAAGCCAAGTCATTAGAGGTGAGGATAAGATCAATCATGGGTAGGTACTCCTGTTATCATGCTGGCCACCCTATAGCTCTATCAAATATCAAACAAGGCCCACATCTCATTTCCATAATGTCCGTCTCACTCATCAAGAGGCCGCCCGTTCCAAAAGGCAATTGCTTATTCCTAGTCACGAATTACGTTCCGTAAACTCGTCGAAAATCAAGTAGGCTAGGCTGAACTAAAACCCGGCGATTCCCCAGCTGTACGTACTCGCAGTGTACCGACTTTACACCTACAACTCCAGTTATTCGCCCCGATAATCTGTCAACATGGAGCCCAAAGCTGAGTTTCTTCGATATGCGAGTACGTAATTTTCTGCTACCTGAAGAAGATGCTTATGATACTTGACAGGTCCAAATGAAATGCGAACAGTGGCTCGCGAGGCCGTAGGCTACTATCACGCAATTGTCATTGGCGCCGTCTATAACTTTACGGACGAGGTCGACGTCAAGTCTCGTCAGACTTATATCTACCCTCTGATACGATGCATTGAAGAGCACCCATTCTTCTGTGTCGTTGTAGGGGATGGAGACACCGACAAGGCCTACTACCAGCGGGTGTCGAGCATCGATGTTGAGCAACACATGACCATCGTCGAGGACCCAGCAATCGAGGCAGATCCTTTAGATGCTATTGGCAGGTTGATGAAGCAAGAGCTGGACCGTCCATTTGTTGCTGGTGTACCTCCCTGGAGGATTGTTGTGCTGCCTCTGAGCCCTTCTCAATGTCACGTTGCCTTTGCCTTCTCTCACACGATTGGTGATGGCATAGCCGGTGTCATTTTCCACAAGACATTCCTTGCTGGACTGAAAGACCACCCTACGGCTACACCGTCGTCTATCGTGATTCCTCCATCGAAATCTCTACCGGAACCCTTTGACACGCCAGAAAGACTCTCCATCTCCTGGTCGTTTCTACTGGCGCCTTTCGTCGCCAACTACATTCCTTATTTCCTCGTCAAGTTATTCGGCATGCGTGTCTCGGCATCGTGTGTCAACGAGGGCACATGGACTGCCACGCCCATGTTCTTTGATGCTGAGACGCACCACACTAAGCTCAAGATCCGCCACATCCCAGCAGCTCAAGTTAACAAGGCCATACAGCTTGCGAGAACACACGATGCGAGATTAACAGGAGTCGTGCACCAGCTCATCGCCCGTGCGCTGAGCAAGGTCATTCCCGATGAAAAGGTGACCAATTTCGTCGGGCAAACAGCCATCAACATGCGACGATCCATCGGAATGTCCAGCGACGTGGCGACAGATGCAGCATCGGGCTGCTACACCATCCACCACCGCAGCGCTGCTACGGGTCCTCTGACCGAGAAAGAATGGGCAGCGGCGAGAGAAGCTACCAGAGAGTTTGCTCTGGCATCTGCCAAGCTTGACGACCAGCCCATCGGACTGCTGCGGTACGTCCCCAGCATAAGGAAATGGACGCTTGGAAAGATGGGCAAGAATCGAGACTCGTCATACGAGTGTAGCAACGTCGGTGCCTTTGACGGAAACACTGGCGCAAGGGAGAGTGTCGAGGTGACCAAGCTGACTTTTGCGCAGCCAAGTCACGTTGGCAGTTGCCCCATATGTTTTAATCTCTCCTCAGTCAAGGGAGGCGATCTTGTGTATACGGTTACGTGGCAACCGGGCGCGCTGGGGCTTGGTGGTGATGATGATGATGATGGTGAGGACAAGATTGTGGAGGAGATTTGTTCTAGTATACAGCAGGGCTTTGAAGAACTACAAACTGCATAGGTTAGCCTTAGCTAGATGTCTTGGCAAAGTTGATGTGTTAGTTAAGAATAGTAACAGTTGGACTAATAAATCGGCATCAAGGATGGAACCCTGCCGATCTGTATGTACGGACTTGACACGGAGATAGACAAGTGGCTCAGCATCCATCACCCGCAGCGGCGTAGGCCTCGGACTCGGAAATGCCGAACCCACCGATCCCGGCGTTTACTCAGCTAACTAATTACTCCGTACCCCACAAAGAGACGAACGCAGCGCCGCCAAGCCACATCAGCTTCGCGTAACTTGGCTGAGGCAGTTTCAATTCAGCCCTGACGATAGCGGTTAGTTTGAGCTTACGGGCTTTCGAATGTGGCTTGGCCAGCGCAGTCACTGCGCCCTCTGTATGGTCCGTGAAGAGAGCGCCTTGATCAGCTAAGGCGTATTTGTGCGTGCGTGACTGAAGGCCAAGGTCACTTACTAGGTATTAAAGGCGGGGGAACGAACCTCTTGTCATTCATTGTATTTTCTGCTCCATCATCCTCATCATCAGCCACTCCAACAATCCTATTGATCCGTCAATCTATCACTTACACCAGGTACTCGATATCTTATCTATCTATCCACCACCACCTACCTACCTACCTGCCTACCCACCTACACAATGTCAGCCAGCGACTACTACGGCACCGGCAACAGCGGCTACGGCCAGCAGCAGGGCAATTACCCTCAGCAGCCAAACTACTCTCAACCTCAACAAGGCTACGGCCAGCCTCAGTACGGTCAACAGGGCGGATATCCTCAGCAGGTTTGTCTTGTCAATCTCGTCATCTCACTTGGACAGTCTCTGACATCCTCTTCCAGCAACAATATGCGCCGCAGCAGCATCCGGGCCATGGAAACCCTGGCTACAACCAGCAACAACCGCAATACGCCTCCCAGCCCAGCTACGGCAACAACCAGCAGTACGGCCAGCAGCACGGTCACGACCAGCGCGGCTCCTCTCCCTACCCACCCCAGCAGCACGGCGCTCCCGGCTACCCTCAAGGCGGCGCGCCAGGACAGTACCCTCCCGGACAGGCCGGACCCGACGGTGAGCGTGGCCTCGGTGCTACCCTGGTCGGCGGAGGCGCTGCCGCGTGGGCCGCGAACAAGGCCGGCGGTGGTTTCCTAGGCAGCTTGGGTGCTGCGGCCGCCGGTGCTATCGGCGCCAATGTCCTCGAGAACAAGTTCAAGAAGAATAAGAAGAACAAGAAGGATAAGAAGGACAAGAAGCACAAGACCCGTGGTGTCGGCAGCAGCAGCTCCAGCAGCGATTCTGATTAACGGCCCGGTATAAACACGGGGTTCGGAGTTTGGGTTATTGCATGGTATTCTTAGATAGCAACGTTATGAATAGATGATTTTCGTCATGTTTTACACCATGATCGTCGCTGCGGATACATGAATGACTTGCATTCAAGTAGTGACGCAATGTTACATGTTAGATTCACAGTGTCAGAATCTTAAAACAAGCTTAAATAGATGCCAAGCTCTTAGGCCTCTTGGCTAAAATCGTAGCTGTTTCCGAATCCTCGGTTCAGGTAACCCTCAAGCACAGCCTCCCTGCTCACCCAACCAACCGGCACATCCTTCTTTTCCAGATCTTCCAAGATGGGCTTTACGTCCTCGCCCAGCTCGAGTCTCGTCCTGTTTCTGAACCACGGCGCATCTTGTTGAATGGTCCCCTTGTTATAGTTGAAGGGACCTTTATCACCTCGGGCCTGAAGTGTATGAGCGTCTTCAATCAGACACTTACAGTAGGCTATTGGACCGAACGCGTTGACCAAAACAGACGGAATTTTGGCAGTAAAAGCAAGACCGCATATCTCGAGGGCAAATGATTCTAGAAGCTGTAATCTGGACTCGAATTCGAAACTTGGTAGCGGGAATCCGCCAAGACTCTCGAGGTCGTCTGTATATGCGTGAATACAAAGGATTGACAGTGTGACAAGATCGTCGTGCAGTATCGCAGCTAGTTCCCGTCAAAGCTTGTTCTCTCAACATAAGAGTACTACCCACCATGGCAAGGCTGTAGGAACCATAGTGCAGGAAATACGCAAGACGTACCTGTTTTGCCTGGCATTCTTGAGAAAGGCTTTATATGCTCAGGACATACCCTTCGCCAGTTCATGATAAGCTCTGCTGCAGGATCCCACCGCCATGTTGATGATCTTGGCTAGAATCAGCAAAGATAAAGGCTACCGAACTGTGTCGGTTTCTCGGATCTATCGCAGTAAAGTCCCGTCTTTGCACATTGTCCGCAGGTAGGGCGTTCTTGGTTGCCTGCGGTCAAGCATCAGAATGGATTGTAGCAGGAATTGGATGATTTACTCATCATACACTTTAGCTTGCGTCGCCGACAGGTGTTGCTGTATCCCGTTAGTCTAGGTCACATTCGTGCAAGGACTATAGAGTATTAACCAAGCATTTTTCTTGAGAGGGCGTGGCATTGAGAATTACAAGCCTGAGACCTGACGCTGTGAGAGTGAAAAAGAGAGTGGGTAAATACATGTGGCTGTGGTATACCAAGATCACATCTAGTTCCTATAAAGCAACCGAAACATGTGCCAAGTTTTGTTCATGTCAAGACAATGATTCAATGCTGAGTGCTATGATCTATGGCCCAGGGAAAATGCCTATCCCTTTGTTCAATGCCCAAGTCCCCAACTATCCAGTCTTTCAGCCATAAATCCTTCCTCCCTTGTCGGTCAATCTTGTTATATAAAAACGCCAACCCACGCAGATGCAAACCTGTAGCTTCACGAGAAGCTCCCATGCTCATGTCTATCTAGGTTCCTCTATATAGTACCTACAAAGTCATCACAGACGACAGCATCCAACTGCATTCTCGACATCCCTCCTGCAATAGCACGACGACTCGATGGGCACGTCAACATAAGCCATGGCCGTCTTAAGCTGCTGCTTGATGATTCGTGCCTCGCCATCCAACCCCAGCTTCACCGCACATTCGTGGTATCCGTGAAGCGCCCACACGTTGTTCGGGTGGTGTCGTGCACGAAACAGTTTGTTGTTCAGACCGAGATCAGTGCGGTACACCTCGGCTGCTTCTTCGATTCGTCCTTGTTCCATCAGCAGAGCAGCGTATGCGTGGCGTGCAGGCTGCATCCAACCCCAGGGTTCAGCATAGCGTAGGCTGTCATCCCGATCAATGGACTCTTCGAGGTGCTTGAACGCAACATCAAAATTGCCTCGTCGATATTCGAGCTCGCCGTCGAGCATAGCCTCGGCCACGGCTAAAACGTCAAGACACTTGTTAGGATAGGCTATTCGAGTTGGAGGCACGCGGGCCTTGGCTGCGAGGAACAGATCTCGCTGTTTAGCCGATTCTTCAACATTGCCCAAGGCCGCAAACGCAACACCCTTGGCATAGTGTATCGTCGCGGTTGTCACACACAGAAGCTCCTGGTCCGACGGAAGCGGCAGCTCAATGATTTCCTCCCATTTACCGAAGCGAATCAAGATATGCGGACGAACAGAGCGAAAAGTCTCGAGCCAGTCCGCCATGGGTGGTGACTGAATCCGCAAATCATGATCAGGGATGGCGGCTTCCATCTGGTCGACGGCCTTTATCGAAACACTATATTGACCAGCAAACATGGCGGCGTAGATGAGCGAGTGGTAGTCGTGCATGCGGTAAATGGTGTAAAAGTCGCCGCCGCCTCGCAGAGACGCAAACTTTTCATCGGCTGCGACAGCTTTGAGGTTTGCTGAGATGGCTCTTCGGTAATCTCCAATGAGAATATCGAGATGTGAAGGCATGTGTGCCAGGTGGCCTGCCTCATTAGCCAGTCTGCGAAGACGTTCGGCCGCGATCAGGCCCTTTTCGGGTTCAGTCGACATCTCAGTGACGTGAATGTAGGCGTGACAAAGGCCGATATGCTCATACCCACCCTCCTGGGCGAGTCCTCTCTCGAGAACTTGCTGAATCTCGACGACTTCGGATCCAGTCGCTGGCTTTCCTGTCCGTACGTCCCATAGCGCCCAGGGCGTAAGGTTCATGAGTGCGTCAGCGTAGAGTGTTGCGACGTCGAGGTCGTCCTTGAATTCTTTGTACACAGGCCTCATGGCCTCAGCGTAGGCGTGATTCCAGGCTCTGTAGTTGTTTGTGTCGTTCTCATCCTTGGGGTAGCGATGGCGTATAGCGTGGGCGAGTGCGCGCTCAACCGGACTCGCTTTGGAGGATAGCGACTCTGCCTTTTTGAAGGCCTCAACCCCTTTTGCCATGGTTTGCTGCATGTCATGTCGATCAAAGGCCTTCCACGGCTTGTTGTAGTTTGGGCCGAGGGCAAAGGCCAGGCCCCAATATGCTAGCGGACACCCTGGGTCGATCGAGATGGCCTTTTCAAAGCATCTCTCTCCCTCGGCATGGTTAAAGCCGTAGCACCAAACGAAGCCGTCCTCCACCCATCTCTTGGCTTCTGGATTGTTTGTTGTGACAGATCGACTGAAGGGCGGTAGGACAAAGTCTCGTCCATCATCATCAGAGTCGTGCCTCGGTGCTGACTGCGCGGGACCCATTGCTGCAAAGGAAATATGTCCAAAATAAGTAAAAAGACAGAACAAAAACCCTTGTAATTAAAGACGTGTTACGATGGTGGTGTTCGGGAGATCGCCACCACCAAGTTGCGGAGAAGCTGGTCTGGCCCCACTGTCTGTTCTATGAGACGTCAAATCAGTCATAGACTACAGTAAAGACGGTGTGAAGATGGGTACGAGAGTCGGGATACGTTGAGTGACCACGGTAGAGAAAACAGTCGGTCTGTGCTGTGTGCTACGTGCTATGTGCTATGTACTCACGCGGAAGCTGAATGATTAGTCAGTTTCTAGAGGGACGACCACGGAATGCTCCAACGTGAACTTGCGTCAGAGAACCAGCTCATGTGACAAGGCAACGTACCAAACAATGTCGTTGAGAGACAGTCCCTGCTGTTCTCCCTATAGACTGATTCTACGATAAATTCCTTGTTTTGCATCCTAAAACACCCGTGGATACCAGTGTCTACATCCAGGACCCCCAGGACATGGTAGCACGTCCTGTATATTACTGGGGCATCCTCTTGATTCTCGGTACCGTTGGGGCGCTTCGCCTATGTATACTCCCTCTGCAGAACATTCTTGGCCATCTGCGCACTTCCAGCGCTGCAGCACAAGACCTGGCCCTTCTCTGAGACACCTAGGTTCAATGTAATTTTGACCCTCGGCGATGCTTCTCCATTTCCAATCAAATGGTGATTGACAGTCACCAACCTGCTGGAAAACTGTCAGCTCAATGAGCCAGCCTTGTTTCCAACCTGTTTGCCAGCGGATAGAGAGCGAGTAGTCTGTGAGGCACGCAGGGCACGAGCCAAAAGAGTTCTCACAAGGTTCCAACACTTCCAAAGCCTTGGCCAGCTCCGGGATGGTATAACACCAGGACACGTCGGACTTGAAACCGTTGATATGAGGGCAGATGCGCAGACCGAATAAGCTAAGAAGCTCTCGCATCTGCTGGTCTCTTCGGTGCCAAAATCTCAAAGTTTTGCATACAAACAATTCGTCTTGGATTATACGAGCCTGGCTTGACCATTGATGCTTAACACCGTTCTCGCAGCGGCGGACTCGATCGTTGTAATTGAGGGTGGTAAGAGGTAATCCATGATCAGAGCCATAGAAATGTCGATTCATGATAAGCCGGGCGTGGGTATATCTAATATGCAGATCATGCTCTGACGGCTGCCAGCCAGTATAGTCGTCCACACATTTGGGCATCTTGAACCAGCAGTCGTATCGTCCTTGATTGCTCCATAATGAGTTCCAGTAGTGAAGTTTCACGCAGCTATAACAGAAGTACCAGTTGGTGGAATCTTTCTCTAGCTGGCATAAGAAGTTTTCCATTTCTGTTCCTTCCAGTTTGATATGGCGAGCTGCCCGCGCAAGCAAGGTACGGTATGGCCGACAGGTCAGACTAAGGGACACTAGAGAGGCTCCAGGGAGGTATTGGGCGATTATCAAGATGATCTCGGGTGGGAGAGTGATCAAATCTCCTCTTGGGTCTTTGCATTTTGTGTAGACATGTCGTTGGATGTACTCGAATAAGCGCCGAGCAGGCACGTGGAGTTGCATTGCGTTTGTGAACGTGCGGAAGAACAAATCTCAGCAGTGAATGGATGGAGAAAAATGGCCTCAATTTCCAAAATTTTGGAGTTGAAGGTTAACCTCAAGGTCGAGCGAGATGCCTAAGGCAAGTGGCCTGGTTAGTGCTTACGAAGCTTGTTGTCTTGAAACTTGCTAAAATAACAGATAACTCGGCCTTATTACAAGACCTTATACTATAAGGTTCTTATGAGTGTTGATGTTGAGAATGGAAATATATCTTAACATGATCGCTATTTTGACTAATAGAGCATGTTCGCTTCCTGATTTTGCTACTGCGTTAGCTATACAGTAGCTATAGTAGGAAGACGGAGAAGACTCAGAAGAGAGACTGACGGATTTATTCTCATATGCGTCCTAGTAGTCATTGTTATATACCCATCTCCTCTGCTCGTTCTATACAGTATACAAAGCAGACTAACCATAGTAATATCTACAAGGTGTAAAGTAGTTGGATTTAGCGGATTCAATCCGTCTAGAGATTAACCAAATGAGAGACGCTTAACAAGACAGTTATGCATTACTATACTTGCGGCGCGACTGAAGTTACAATTGTTTGTAAGATTTGGGTTTATATTGGTTGTGACCGATGTAGATACTCTTAGTTACTGATTATACTACCTTCTTTCGAGTGGTATCTGGTATTCACTATTCACGCTAACACTAACCACTTTGCACATGAAAGAAATCGGGATTCTTACTTAATTTCTCCGCTTCCTCGCGTAGATCACATCATGCATGGGTGGAAAGCCGGGGAACGGGAATGGCTTGCGACAAGCTTCCCCGCTTGCACGGATCCGAACAGGGTCATAATTTTGTCTATACGTTCTGATTCCAAACACCAAGATCCGACAGTTTATCAATCGGGCGTGGAGTACATATGAGACGTCTAGAGATACGACGTTTAGATGCCTATGGGCTCAGGCCTCGCCTTGAAAGGATTCTTCAGCAGATAGAATATTCTCCATCCGGTCGTAGATCATCAAAGACATCTCTCCACCCGGACGTAGGGAGATTTCAGACAAACTACCTATGTAACATACAGTAGTACCCGCTCTCTGACTTGTCTAGTTTAAGCAATCCTTGACGTAACTAACTAACCTGGAGGATATCCCGGCTGTGACGTGTGTCTCCCTCTCAACCGAGAAGCACCAAGACATACAACTATATATACTCAACGCCTGAGAACCTTGAGAGCATCTTTGCGCCATAGTTCATCATACAGACACCTTGAGGGCCTTACAACTTTCCAAAGACATTCTAGCTTGACGCATACCCATTCAATAAACTGCAATGGCTCTTACCGGCAGCTGCATGTGCGGAGCGATCGCATACAAGAGCACTAGTACGTATCCAGCTTCAACACCAGCGTCTCTACAAGTATTTATACAATTATCTTGTAGACGAATCCGATGTAACTGCCCTTTGCCATTGCGTCGATTGCCAGAAGTGGACCGGCAGCGCATTCACCTCCAACGCTGTCGTCCCTGAGGATGGCTTCTCCGTTACCAAGGGTACGAACTTCACCAATACTTGATGATGATGATAAAGATTGACCGTTTTAGGATCCCCCAAAGAATTTGACCTCACTGGTGCCTCAGGCAAGATCAACCATCACTACTTCTGCGGCGACTGTGGCTCAAGCCTGTACACGCGCCTCGACATCATGCCTGGCAAGATCTGCATCAAGGCTGGTGGTCTCGATGAAGGCAAAGCTAACCTGGATAACAAGATTGGAGTCGAGTTCTACTGCCGTGATCGTGTAAGCTACCTCCAGTCTGCTGAGGGTGCCAAGCAGGAGCATCTGTTTGGTTAAGCTTGTTGCTATAGATACGGAGCCTGAGAGTCGGTGTTGGGCCGATTGCGATGTAACGGTTAATTTACCATCTTGGGGACTTGAATACTGTTATGTCGTTCAAGGGCCTATGAGTCAAGGTCCAACAGAATGTCACTGCTCCCACTTCCTCTCTGAGACGTCCTAGCCCTAGTGAGCGTGGACAGCCTGGTGCTTCTCATTACTCATCCTGATGCCGTTCTCCTCATCTTCTGATATTCTTCGCGCAGCCGTATCTTGCATGGTTTGCGCGCCCATAGATTCTCTCGCATCCGACTCGTGTGGGGCATCGAACTTGGCTCTGAGGTTCTCCGGGCCGATAAAGGTCAAGAAAATCAGGTACACGTACACGCAGACCATGAAGATGCACATGACCTTGCCGTAGTCGTACCGACTCGTACCTTGTTGAGTCTCTGGGAGAGGAAACCTCTCACCAAGGCGGGCCTCGATTGTCGACGAAGCGGACGATATGAGGTTACCAAGCTGATAGGTTGTGCCCACGACAAAAGTACGAAGCGCACCAGGGGACAATTCCATCAGATGGATAGGAATAACACCCCACGATCCTTGAACTGCAAACTGAAGCCAGAAAGCGGCCGCAATAATGGAAGAGTCGCGGACAAAGGTGTAGGGGTAGAGAAGAGCGCCACCAATGACACAGCATAGGATGATGCTGAGTCGACGGCCAATTACCTGACTGCTGAAGCCTACAACCGTACCGCCAGTTATAGCGCCGAGGTTTGCAACAACCTGTGTGACGGTGACCTTGTCCTTTGAGAAGTTGAGCTGATTCTCCAACATGGTGGGGTATAAGTCCTGGCTACCATGACCCATAAAGTTGAATCCGGCCATGAGAAGTATGAGATACACAAGCAGCAGCCAGTGATGCTTGATCGCAACCTTGCCTTGGTTGATAAACGCCGTTCCCTTGCCCTCTTCGCCCGTCGCCGTTCTCAGACGTTGTCGTTCCTGGTAGGTTTTGGTTTCGGGAAGCATCAGACGAGCTATGATGAAAAGAACAGGCGGACAAGCGCCGAACCAGAAGAGAGGGCGCCAGTCGTGAGAAGTCGTATCGACGAGGCCACGAGCAAAGGCGGCGCAGAGGAGGTATCCCAACGCATACTAAACAAAAGATTAGCGAAACAAAAACATGACGATAAAATGCTGCCACTTACACCTTGTTGGAGGATACCACTGATGAGACCTCGGGCTTCTTCCGGACAATCTTCAAGAGCTGTTGCGGCTGCGTTACCATAGAGGCCGCCCATGGCAATGCCGAAAAGTGCTCTGCAGGCCAGAAACTGCTGGTATGTTTGGCAAAAGCTAGTTCCCTGTTCCTTTGTCAGTCAAGTTGAGGCATATCTCGCACATGTTTTGCTATGCGTTGTTCAGTTCCAAGCGAGCATGTGTCTCCAACTTACAAGCTGAAGGACGACAAAGAGGACATTGTTGACGACAAAGGGCCACTTCCGCCCATACCGATCGCTCGCGATGCCAAATATAATGGCTCCCACAGCTCGGAACATGAGAACCAGCGTGATACCCCATGTGATGTCAGTCTTGGACCTCTCAAGCGTTCTACTCAGGCTCGTCAACGTCAGAGAAACGGAAAAGAAGTCGAATGCGTCCCATGTCTGTATTCGTTCTGTCAAATAGTTGTCCGTGATACTCGAAAGGATTTCGCCCTACCCAAGCAGCAAAAGCGACGCAAAAGAAGGCCCATTGCTGAGAGTTCAGCATTCTCAAAAGCGTTATTGGGTTCGGCACATTGTGCATCGGAGGCTTGAGGGATGAGAATCGCGTAGCAATGTATCGGCTGGGCGACATGCCATCGTGTGGTGCCCTGGTATCGTACCCGTCTTGAATCATTGTGGGCGATTGGTTTCGTGTGGCAGAGTGGCAGAGTGCGCACTTGTGGGATTGATATAGTCTCCCACTCCTCTACCATTTCGATTTATACTTTAAAGCTGCATCATGGGCCATCACCGAACTACAACATAGTTATCAGTCGAGCCAACCACAGGCATGAAATGTTGTATATCTGAAGCTATTCCCCCAAGCCGCCGGCAATGAGTTGTCCAATTCGCGTGAGCCCCCTGATGATATCCAGGCTCTAGGGTCGTAGTGTTGCAGATCACGAGCTCGTGTGCTTGATATTGCAAGGTCAGGGACTGTCTTCTTTCAGAGTTTTTGGCCTTCACGTTACATCACATATCAGACAGTGTTTGTCTCTACATGTATTTGTCCCGATTCAGAAGGGTAACGGACCGCCAATAAAGTGGAGCCGAACGCCCGGCGAAGCGGCAAGCGGTAACCCGGCATCTCATGTGGAGCCTTCTGCCGATCGACAATATCGCCAATGCCGTTCAGCCACTGCAGAGTGAAAAGGTGAACTAGAAAACTGTTCAACCTTCTTCGTTGACCAGCTTGCAAAAGGCATAGATGTCTTAGGTACCTCAAGTTCATACCTGTATTATCGCAAGCCCGACAATCTAGAAGCCCCGTGTCACATTCAAAGGTTTCGCGGAATGGAATCCATCACACGTTTTCTTCTACCCATCATCCTTGGTCCATGTTCCGCAGCCTGTAGGGCAGAAGAAGAAAAAAACAATCCAAGATGGATTTCAAATGGCTTACTCCGATTAATTGTCGACAATTGCAGGCCAAACGTTTTGTCTATACACTTGCGATCCGAGCAAATCAAATCCACCCAGCAGCTTTGCCGGGGCATACAAACATCACCTCGAAACGAAACATAGTACTCAATGCCGTCTTTCAGAAGAAAGGCCGTCTTCTTGATTGAATCAATACTCCAGGTTACCCCCTGGTACCAAAGCAAAATTCCCGCCCCAACGCCCCCAAGTTCAGGGTATATTGGGTATCCCTTCGCAATATAATCCTACACGACCCCTGGCCTCTGGTCAATGCAATACCCCTTTCCACTTCAGCTTTAGGGACTATGCCCGTTGACCAAAACAACAGGAACACATGCTTTGCGATTTATGATACACACATCGCTCATTTGAATGAGACAAAATGTCACGTCAGTTTAAAAAGACAAAAGACAAGAATTCAAAACCCATCGCTTGCAACCCTCATAATCCCTTTCTAAATTCTTTATGGTTTCATGCTGCAGTAACGCAGATGCCTGCGGCATGGACTTCCTCTAGACGCCCCCACCCATAAAAGCAGCAAGGTCATCCAGGTCGAGGAGTTGTCGCTCGAATGCCTGGCATAGCTCGGGTGCTGTCATGTCCTGGCTTGTTGTCTGTCCATCCTGAGAGGCGACAATGCCATTCACCATTTCCGGGCTAGGCTGCTTGATATCAGGTACGATGAGGTGAGGTGTGCTAGATGGAGGTGGAGATACTGTCAATGGAGTAGAAGCTCCTCCGGAGCCACCATTGATGGTTGCAATGCCAGGGCGTCTTGGGAGGACGACAGGGGGTTCGCTGTCGTCGCGTACTGACTCGGAAACTGATCGATTGGGGTTGCCCTGGCCTGAGACACTACCTCCATTGTTGGTCTGTTGATCATAGTCCATCGCATCAGGGTTCGTGTCGGCGTTGGATGAGATCTCGTTCTTAATGCCGGTTGCCGTGTGAGATGTCGAACCATGGCGTAAGGACCCGCCGTTGGGGGTTGCAGCATCGTTGTTGAGCACCCGCTGCATAACGGTGAGGTGTCGCAGCCAGCTACCCATGAGAGGCCAGTTCTCAGTGCCGTCGCTCATGAAGCGCAGACCATCTTTCACAATGTGAGCAGCCGTCTCGACAGCATTGGGCGGTGTCAAGCCCTTCAGGGACAGATAAGCCACTGTAGCACTGGCGGTGAATGCGGAGAAGAGCATGAAGATAGGGAAGCAAGGAACGTGATCCTTCTCAGAGCCAGCCTCGACAGCGGTCAACAGCGAGATGGTGCCGTGGCAAGAGGTGAAGAGGCGATCAATAATATCGTGGCATCGCGCATTGAGACGGAAAGTCTCGAGGTTAAAGTTGACAGCCGTCACTTCCTGCAACAGACGTCTTCGGTGGACGAAAACTGTCGCGCAGTGGAGGAGACAATGAAGCATGGCAAATGTGTATCCAGAACCCATTGTCATGTGCAAGTTGATCTGGCCAGGCTTATCGACAAATTGCATCGGCAAAGAAGCACGGAGGCCTTCTATCTTTGCAATCAGCTCAACGCAATCCTCCTCGCGAAAGCTTGAAAGCGTCGTCGTGGTGAGCATGGCGACAACATCGCGCCAGATAGTCGAGGCTAGAACAATATAACCAAACTCTCCGATTTCAGATGGGGGCTGGCCAGGGGGCACGGCGGTGGGATCGAGTTGCTGGCGCAGAGTCTTTACATATACAGCATTACCAAAAGCAAAGTTGATATCTGAGCATGGCAAAGACACGTCTGCCGTGTCATGAGGAGACAGGGCGGCATAGCGTCCCGGAGTGCTGGTTAGGAGGCAGTCTAGGATGTAGATGAGCCAAACCGTACGTCGAAGGGATTCATCGCGCAGAAACAGATCAGCATCTGGTGATGGATGATGGCTGTTCAAGATACGATACATCTGTACCATACGAGCAGCTTGACCCAAGTAGATGTAGGCGCGAACGGCATTTCGCGAGCCCCATTCGTGAATAATGATTAAACACAAAGCTTGGATGTCCACAAGGTTAGGATGGTCCAAGTTCTGGTTGATAAGAGTCATTGCCTTGGCAGCAAAGGTCTCAGCGGCCTGGGTAGGTCCTCCATATCGGCGGATTAGACTGGGCGAGCTCCTGTAAGCAGAGGCATGTATGTTAGCGGCAAGACGTTAAGCAAGTATTAGATAACAACCAGGACGCTGTCTGTTTGAAGAGGCGTCAAACAGAAGGTTGTGGTAGGTTGAGGTATTCGGAAGCTCGACTCGGTAAGTCTCGGCTCAAAACCGGACCCCAGAGTCTCAAAACTCGTGCTAGATCAAACACTCGGTGACGGTGGCACCGATCGGTGTGGGCCCACATGCCGGTCCGCCGGGCGAGTGAGAGACAACGTGGGAAATGAGCAGGCCACGGGCATCGCGACAAGACGTGACCAGAAAAAGCAATTTGGGGGCGGCAGAGAACAGAGAGTGGGGAA
Organism: Fusarium sp. NRRL 66182; assembly: GCA_013266265.1. Classification (NCBI taxonomy): domain Eukaryota; kingdom Fungi; phylum Ascomycota; class Sordariomycetes; order Hypocreales; family Nectriaceae; genus Fusarium; species Fusarium sp. NRRL 66182. The sequence goes on along the minus strand of JABFAK010000096.1, from coordinate 109,025 downwards.
GCAGGATTTGGGGATGGTGACGTACCGGGCTGCACAAGTCAACAGACCATAAACCAGGGCAGCGTCCAAGGACGCGCTCTTGAGCTGTTGAAGAAATGAAGGCTTGTGAAACGCTACGCAAGCCGGAAATGTCTTTGAGACAACGCGCTCGCACTCGGTGATAAGCTCAGGAGTAAGCCTGCAAAAGGTCACAAATTAGTAAATTTCTTGCAACGATTCGGTAGTTGTCACGAGCAGACAGTAAGCGACAAACCGAAAGTGAAGTGATTCGGAATGTAGGGGGTGGCACGGCCCGTCTCATACTAGACGCCTGCGATTCCAACGACTGGTGCAAGCTGAGTGAAGAGAAGTTTCGGGGGCGCCCCGTAAGCCGACGGCGATAAAGTGGGACCAAGGGACGGAGAGTTGAAAGCCAAGCCCAGGCGCAAGTCGGGTGGTAATGAGAAATGGGGAATAGGGAATAGGGCAGGGGTAGGATCCGGCTAAGGGGCTGATGGAGGCGTGCAGTGTGGGCGGCCGGCCACTCGGACAACAAGACGGAGCGGGCTGGAGGCGCAAGAGCGTGATGATGAGACGACCAGGAAGAGACAAGAATGACCGGTCTGCCGATCCACCCCGGATCAAAATAGAATGGGCATGAGGTCCGAGAAGCCAACCTGAAGAAGACATTGGTGTCGACAATGTTCATACGCGGCAGTGAGGGCTGTGATGAGATCCGTTGTGGGGAAATGGTCCAGAATAGGCGCAGAGGCGCAGAGACGTAAACAGGACGGGGATAGAGGCAAATAACCAAAGAAAAATAGTAACGTACTTGTCGGATCCCGTCTGCACATGACGAGCAGCGCTGGAACCCACAACGGGCTGTCTCGTCTCAGTAGCAGCGCCAGGTCCGGCGGCAGGAAGACTGTCGCGAGGGGGACGATGATGGTTTGCGTGTCGCGCAGGGCTCTGGCCATGGTGGTGAGCCATGCTCTCCGAAGGCAGGTAGCAGTCGTGCATCCCCTTTGCGCAGTTCTTGCAAGGCGCGCGACCATTTTCATATACACACTTGGTCTTGCCCTTGCGGCAGCGAACACAGGCGCCGCCAGCCCGAAGGGCAGTGGAGCGCACGACGCCAGACGACATGGTCGGCAATGCGATCTGAGATTCCTGTGGTGGTGGAAGAGTAGGGCAAGCCGGACTATGAGTGCTGGTAAGCAGGCGTGGTTGGAGGTAATGAGAACGCGATGCAGCAGAAAATAACGCTGAAGTTGTCGCGATGATGAGACGTTCCAGGTCAACTCGTTCAAGATTAAACAACGACAAAGTAAAAGTGGTTGAAAGAAAGAAGAAATTCTCGGGGGTAGGCTCCGTGCGGATAGTCTCAAAATAGCGGAAGAGGGCCGGAGGGTCCCGTGGAGGAAGGAGGAGGCGAACGAGGCCGAACGGAAGGCACACGCGCGAATTTGGGGGAGTATCGGGGGCTGAAGAAAGAGCCACCACCGCCTCTTTCGAAAAAAAAAAAATTAATCGCGACGAGATGAGATTAAAACAGACGATGACCTTATGAAAGGGTGATTGATGAGATTAAGAATATGGAAAACAACTTACGCGCAGCTTAGATGAGGGAGGGTAGGCGAAAACAGCCGAAATGGCGGCGCCGTGGGATCGGACGAGGAGAGGACTAAGCCCCGGGGCGATCAATTAGAGCGGACAGTGGCTGGTACAGTAGACTGCCTGGGGGCAGATAAAATAGACAATATCCAGACAACACGATAACGCAGTCCCAGTCCACCTATTATCCAGAGTAGAGATACAGAACAACAAGAGATTGTATGTATGGGAAAGGTGAGAGGGGTGGTGGGAGTAGGTCAGGTAGGTGAGGCAAAAGCGCGAGAGAGCGAGAGATACCTGAAGACAAAGGCAGTAACATCAAATGGCAAGGCGAGGCAAGGTAGCCGGAGACCAGTGGATGCAGGAAACGGGGACGGAGAGCTGTAAACCGACAGGGCCTGGAACTGGTCGCAAAAGAAATAAAACCTGGCGCTACGGGGTTCTCGGAGGCGGGATTTTAGGGGGGCCGCAAACGCCGTGGTCGGGGCGCCGTAGGCTGTCAGAGTACCTGAAGAACCAATATTGATTTTACTTGATATAAAGGGGATGTCTCCCATCGTGTACTACCTACTTAGATGAACAAACGAGTAAAGCCTTCTTGCTTCAGTCAACATTATCTTGTCCTTGTGAATATCTCATTCGAAATAATACATGATTTCATCTCCTTGTCTCAACGTTTAAAACGGTAGTGTGGTCAATGCACAACCGGAACGTACAGTATGAACACGATGAGATGAAAGAAACAAGCAAGCGGGCGCAAAATCGTCGCTCAGCTCATGGTCCCCTTCTAATTCGTGACCACGGAGGTAGGGTACGTATCACCTGCGAGAGTGGAGGTTACACGTCCGGCGCAGAGCAGACGCATGAAATTGTCGCTACCTACCAGGTACGATCTGATTCTCCCCCGGAATCCCCAGAACTGCGCATAAGCTTTCCAGCTTGACAGTCCAGTTGATGTAACCACATTGGCACCATCATCTGCAAGGCAGAGAGATGTGTGTGTGTGTGTGTGTTTGGAAAAGCGAGGCCCCGGTGCAATCTAATAACTCTGCAGACGGGGCCCGGCATCGGTATATCCGGCGTATCGGCAACGTCGGAGATGCGGTCGAGCGAGTCTTGATATCCCCCTTCTTTCATCCCCTCATCAATTATTTCTTGCAAAGACATGAAAACATGTTGGATACTTGTAGATAAAACTGTGAGATTTTTCATTTATTTCTAATACGTTAGGTTTAATTAAAAGCGTCATGGAACCCGTAAATATTGGTGGCGATACCGAGTTGTTTCTTCGCAGCCCGAGCTCCCCTCTTGGTATTCACCGCCGTCTATCCCCCGGACATCCACCACAGTGCACACAGACCGGAAATTCAAGTCCCCCAAAAACAGAAATGACGGGTGGGGTCTTTCGGCACTCTTTTGTCTCCAGGGCTGGGGCTGGGGCTGGGGCTCAGCTCTGATGATGCCTTTGAGTGTATCACAACAAACAGCTCATGAGCCTTCAGTCGCGACAGATGGAATGATGATTCTGCAAAACTAAAGTCTTGACATATTACCAAAAATAAACCAGACTCACGGTCAAGTTTCCGCAGTCTGTACGCCTAGCTTTTTAGTTTGCCTTTGTTTGGGCTTGCTGGCTTCCCCTCTGGCCTTTCTCGAGTAGTATGGGCCAAAGGGATGGCAACCCTCAAAATTACGGGCTGCGTCTCAGAATAGCGGTGCCTTTCTCCTGCGCCCCGGGTAGGACGAGCAGACGCCCGCTGTGTGGTCATTCTCCTCCTCTTCCTGCAAGAAGCACTCCTCTGTGTTACAAGCAAACACGAGATGTACCTACTCAAGGCAGCGCTGGTGACTGAGATAGCCGCCGTGACGTCCGTCTACGGCCTTGTTTCTTGGCTCCTCCACTGGATCGGATCGGGACGACCTCAAAGTCCTAGAGGTTCCGGAGCCTCAATATTCCACGCCATGTTTTCTTTGTTGTCAATACCTACTCGTCAGCAGCACTCTATTCTTGCTGAACTGAATCTCGTATTCACATAATTGCAGCCTGATCTTGGGGCACTCTGTAAATCTCGTCCTCATTGGTACTTTTCCAGCAAATGATGATCCGAGCCAGACCCGAGCCAGACCCGGGGCTGTCGGTGCCCTCCGCTTGCTTTCTCCTCTTCCCCTCAAACCACCTCCTTATGCCAACCAACCTCAGCGTTGAGCCCACCCGCTTGGTCGGCCCGTTGAGAAGGGCTGCCCAGTATAACCATAGTTGTATATGTAAATGCCAAGCTGAGGACTTGCTGCTGGATAGCAGGTTTGAATTGGTGGTATCAATTGCCTCATCTTCCATTTAATCAAGACCTGGAACACGTCCGAACAGCAACAGACGTGGCTGGACATGGTCCCAGGTCTTGTCCTTCGCCCGGCGCCATTTCTGACACCCGCATGCCAATCTGCAACGTCCACTGCAAAATTCGCTTCTTCTGAATCCAAGTCCCAGATATACATACTCCCTCTCTTACATAGGTCTGGCACGCACGCTCCGTGACCGGCAGACATGCTCTCGCTCTCGCAGGCGCCTACAAAACCGCAAAAGGAGACGCGTCTCCGGCAGGGGAATTAAGGTGGGGCCGTTTCCGAGCATAGCACAGTGCTTTGTTTAATACGGTGGCACCGTACCGTACCGGTTTTCACAAATTACCGGTGCCATAATTTGAATTTCTCCTGGCCGCCATCAAACCCAACAAATCAACTATAGTCCAAGTTGCAACTATGCTTTCCTAAGTCTTCTGACTAAGCAGGACTTGGTCCGAAAACAGGACCGTAAGTGCTTGAATAATGATGCTGGCTGATTAAAGACAAAAACGGTGCCTACCTCCGTCCTGGTCACGGAGACGGCCGGCGTCGTTTTGACAGGGGGCGGGGGGAAAGTTCAACGATCCGGAGAGCTAGCGCGACACGTGCCGTGCCGTCAAAGTACGGATACTCCTTAGTCCGTCCTCCGAACTGATTCTTGTACTCCGTTATAACGGAGTTGTGCTAGTTAATTCACGAGGTCCATACTGGTACAGTTCGAGTTCGTCGCAATATACATTGTTGTCGTTTTTCTTTCTGTTTTATTGGTTTCGTCCATAAGTTCGTCATACATTGTATCATCGCCAAATGTATCGATTCCGCCTCCCTCTATAAGATCTCATTGCATCGTACCGGACCAGAATGACTTTGTTTACGCCTTGTTCTCACGTACGGGGAGTGTCTTCTCCTTCTTGCCCCCATCCTTCTTCTCGGCCTTATCCGCTTCCTTTGGGAGATCCTTGATGAAGGGCAAGAACTCAGGCTCGCCAGGAATGTACTTTCGAAGCACCTCAGGGACCACCAAACCTTCCTCTGTTTGGTAGTTCTCGAGAATGCAGCACATTGTTCGCTCAGTAGCACAAAGTGTCTAGTAACTCGAGTTAATACCACGATACCCAGCCAGCAAAGGGTATTTCAAGAACTTACGGCATTCAGAGCATGCACATACTCCTTCCTTCCACCACCCACAATCTGCTTGCCTTTCTTGGCGCCGTGGCGAATCTCAAGCTCTCGGGTCTGGTAGTCTGTACAGTTGGAGCAAGAGACCAGCTCCTTGTATTCACTCTGGAAAGGGAACCACGCTTCCAGGTCATATTTCTTGGCAGCAGCGTTGTTTAGTGCGCCTGTGACAATGCCCACAACCTGATAGGGAAGACCAAGTGACTGGTAGAATTCCTTCGAGTTGGCCATCATCTGGTCAAAGTGGTCCCAGCTGTCGTCAGGGCCACAGAGAACGAATTGCTCAACCTTTTCAAATTGGTGCACTCGGAACACACCCCAAGCGTCACGGCCGTGGCTGCCGGCCTCCTTTCGGAAGCAGGTGCTGTAGCCGCAATATTTGATCGGGAGCTCGGCGGGCTGGAGCCACTCATCGGCATGGAGGGCAGAGAGGGGTTGCTCACTGGTGGCAATCAAGTATCGATCCGAGTCGGATGCTGTTGGGCCTTCAGAGACGCGATACAGCTCCTCGTCAAACTGCGAGAGCTGTGCGGTCTTGGCCATCTGCTCGCGGTCGAGCATGAAGGGGGGTTGGTTCGGGCTAAAGCCTACAGCATGGTTCGTTAGTAGCAACAAGCCGCCTGGGTCATAAAGCCACTCACCCTTGTGGAAGAGGAAGCTTGTAGCGTAGTTGATGAGGGCCAGGTTTCTGTCAACGTTAGAATCGTCATCATCACCCGTACCTAGCCTACTCACAGGAACATGCCATAGCCAGTCAAGCAGTAACCTCGGTGGCCGACGAGCTTAACGCCTCGAACAGGGTCGTATCCTCCCAGTCGCAAGAGCACCTCGTGGTGCGAAAGAGCAGCCTTTTTGGTCTTGTCGAAGGTCTCGGGCGCCCAGGTTTCCTCAATGGTGTTGTTGTCCTCGTTGTCGCTAACGTGCACAGAGTCGTGCACATAGTTTCCGACGAGCTTGGCCTTGACCTTGAGCTCGGCATTCTTGGCGGCAGCAAGGTCCTCCTGGATCTTCTTCTTCTGTGTCAACTCCTCCTTCTGCTGAAGCAGCTCGGTCGCATCCTCCTTGGCTCTCTTCTTGAGCCCGATCTCCTTTTGAACGCCATTTATTTGCGTGCCAATCTGGGTAACACCATACTGGGCTTCCAAAAGATTAGTATATTATTTAAAAGCGAAAATGTCTCCGAGTTTCCTTGTGACTCACTCTTGCGCGCCTCTTGCCAAAGGGCAATAACCTCGTCAACCAGCTCTACGGGAGCATGACGACGACGCTGACTCTCACGAATCTTCTCGGGGTTTCCGCCGCGCTCCTCGATGAAATCCTCAATGTCCAACATCTTGGCGAATAGCAGTGGTACGATGCGTTCACAATCTGGTTGGGCCTTGGTGGATTTTTTATCAGTGTTGATCGTCCAGGAAGGAGGGGGAGGGGCATTTGTCTGGGTCACCTGACTGGCATTTGGAGGGGTCGTTCCAAGCTTGGAGCTCTGGCCCCACGGGTGAATATGCCCTGTCAGTCTCCATACCGTCTGACTCTATCGGCAACACTTGGAATGACTCGGTGATAATATTCTAAGGCTCTCAAGCCAAAGGACCAAGGTCGTATTAAAACATTGGCAAGTAAGGTAGTATCTACCTATATAGTCTATTGATAGTCAAGACGAGGCTTGTCGGTGATGATTCATATCAGCCATTATGATATTGCAACTGTTGAAGGCTACCCTAGCCTCAAACGACACAACCGCCCAAGTACAAGTTGGATATAAGTGCCAGAGAGATAATCTCCTTCTTAAGCTCTATTATCACTTTGAAATGAACATTCAGATAGAGTCTCGTCATCTGTGCCACGTACCCAAAGCCCCTCCACCTGAGCTAAATTATGCAAGGCATCGAGGAAAACCCCCCAAAAATGATAGTTTTCTATCATGACTTGCTGTTTCGCTTGGCAATTAGGACCCAGAAGATAATCTTATCCGTGTAACAGAATATAGTCGACCTCACCTTTTATAGTCGAATTTGTTCCAGGGTAGGCATATTTGTTAAGCACTTATCACCTGTAATGAATGTAGCAATCATGGCATATGGACAAGACGAAATGAAATATATAAAGAACAACACAAACCAGAGTCGTGATTCAAAAAGCTCCGGCTAGTTCCAGCAATAAAGATAAATTTAAGTAGTCTCTCTGATAATCTGGCTATATTAATGCACTGTGCATGGCATGACACTTTACCATATACTCTATAATACAGCTCTGTTAGTTCCATCTCATAGCAGTTATTATAATACTCAGGTAGATAAGGATCTCGCAACACTCCTAGGTAGGACACTGGCACCTTCCCTGCTTCAACACTTCGTCCTACGCGATAGTGCCTCTACTCTTCGCTTTGTGTATTATGCTGGGGCATCCGTCTCTACATAATAAGAACTTGGCCTTCCAACCCATTGTAATGCACGCATATACCCCCATCTCACTCGACATGGCCTTGTTAATTGTGCTTGGCTATTTTCCTATGGCTTATACTAAAGGCTAGTGAGTCTCAACTATTACTTCAATCGTCAAGTTGTTCCACCGCTGTGTTATATTGGAACGAAATAGTGTCCGACAGAAGTCTTTGCCTTTTCCTATCTTATAAGGTCAGTTAGTATCCAGACATTGGGACAAACCGCCACCGTCAACGGCTGAATAAGACGCAGGGATGTGGTCTTACCACACACACCAACTGGGCTGGGCTCTGCCCATTGCTGACCCTCAATTTACGGCCCCCAAATACCGCACCTGATGATTAAAGCTATGGATCTAGTCAAGTTCAATATTGTTCTTCTTCTGAACCTCTTGCGGCTGCGCTGTTGACTTCTCATCTAGTAACTATCGAAATGAGATTTGGACGTCGCCGAGAAGATAGCGCGCCATTGTCCGACGACTTGGCAGTAAGTGAAGAGTCGAAGCCGCTCTGCGATTTCACAGGTCGATAACGCTGACCATTGAAAACCGAAGGTAATGGACCAAGATGAGTCGCATTACGAGTACATTCTGAAAGAGATGTACGTTCCGTCTGCCAAGGACGATTCTTCAACCGATGAGAAGAATATTGTAGAGTAAGTCAGACGTAGACGAATTGTTCATGAGGGAATTAACCTGATGTAGCCTTGTCTTTGTCCACGGACTGGGAGGGAACCTCAAGACAACTTGGAAGCAAGAAGGCACGACTGAACCATGGTTCACCATGCCAGAGTTTCTTGGCCGTCTTAAAGACTCAGTCCGTGTCCTGTCATTTGGCTACAATGCCCATCGGTTCAGCGATGTCGGCAACACTCGCATCATACACCACGCCAATGATTTGCTAAGGAACCTGGTTCTCAAACGACTCGACAACCCAGTGTGTGCTATTCGCTTCTTCAAGGTGAAATCTTGTTAACATCGTTACAGGATCGCCCTTTAATCTTCATCGCACACAGTCTTGGTGGACTTGTGGTTAAGAGGGTGAGTTTATATCCTCAAAAGATATGCATGCCAAAACTCACCAGTCTCTTAGGCAATTCTGCTCTGTGCAACAAACGACGACTGGAAAGCTATCAAGCAAGCTACAAGATCTATTGTATTCATGGGAACGCCGCATATGGGATCAGAAAAAGCCGAAGACCTTGTCATTGTGCAGAGGCTAGCATCTCTCATCAAGTTTCAAGCTGCTGTTGCGACAAATCTTACCAAAGAGCTACGTAGCTTCTCGACTGCAGTTCAAGACATCAACTTGGAATTCACGATAGACGTCCATCGATCAATAAAGCTCCTCTGCTGTTACGAATCCCACCCGCAGAGGCTACCTAATGGCATAAAGGAAATTGTAGGCGAACCTCCTAAATATGGCTACTTATTTGATCTGATCTATTCCATAGATTGTCCCGCAATGGTCTGCTGTGCTTCAAGGCGTCGACAATATCGATCTTAACTGTACACACTCTGGTCTGCCCAAATTTGCCTCTCCTTCCCATCCACGGTTTGAAATCTTCTGGGGTGAAGTACAGAGATTAGTGAAATCAGCTACATCGCCGCAGATAAAGTTTCTCAAGAAAGCGCCTACATGGGCTGATAAAGAGACTCTGGAGTAAGAAGAGCCATTGAATCCTCTAGTCCGATATTGATTTCTATAGGCCGGCACCTCCTCGACCACGCCCGACTGCTCCATCTCGACATCGACGCGAAGTCGGTGTTAAATCGAGAGATCCAATAACCCGATCGAGCGTTGACAAGCTGTTGAAGGAGTTCAATAGTCGCGTCAGCGTAGATGCGCCTGTCAAGAATGTAACGGCTTTAGCCCAGTCTCAAACCCAGGAACAGTTAGAGAAGATTGGTCCGTACGGCATTTCCATTTTAAACACTGAGCGATAACTAATATTGGGGAATACAAGACCCTGAAGAGTTCAACGATTATCTTCGTTATTTTCGCACCGTGACCACCGAGAACAAAGGCCTTGACCGAGAGGCCCCTCACTGGCAGACATGTTCATGGATAATGGACGATCCGACTTTCTTTGACTGGAGGAAGGACAAGAACGGTAGCCTACTATTCATTACAGGAAGCCCAGGTTGCGGCAAGTCCAATTTGGCAAAATATATTCAGGACATCATGACGAAACCGAGCCAAGACAAGACGGAGGAAAATCTTGTCATACCATTCTACTGTGACAGCCTGGCAAGCTCCAGACAAAACCCCCCTATTCTGGATTTTGTTGTTCAGTCGTTACTCAGTAAGCATGCAAAGATATCCCAGATGACGAGGAAAAAGATACACTCACTTTTGGATTCTCTCAACCTGGATCGGCACAGGAGGCTGTCAACTTTCGATGCTAAAGAAGGTGGTCACTTCATACAATTGATGGAGATTTTTCAGTTACTTGTGACGGCCGAGGATGCGATACCTGCCTGTCTGATCATTGATGGGCTGGATCAGTGCGAAGATGAGTTTGTACTCCGGTTCCTCCGTGGCCTAGATACGATCTTTCGCCGTGAGAGGGCTACAACGTCTCTCAAGGTAGTTATAACGTCGCGTATGGCAGATTCTATCAGAGGGTTTGCTCTTGCAAATCGTCATATCGAGATAACACCTGACCTGACAGTTCACGATATCCAGCGAGTTGTGGACGAAGAAGTCGACCGCATCATATTGAGCCGCCAGATAGCCACTATTGGACGAACTTCCATTTCTGCTGTCATTGTTGAGAGGTCTAATGGCAGCTTTCTCTTCGCATCTTCAGTTCTTAAAGAACTCTGGTATATCAAAGATACAGGAGCGAATTCCGTGTTCACTCTCGTTACGAGCTGCCCCTCTACCATGAAAGCAATCTATCAACAGGACATGGAGTACCTGCAGAAAGAACGCCATGATTTGTTCCAACTGATACAAATTGTTTGTATTGCCGGGTCAACACTGCGAATACCAGAGGCGAGGGAAATACTTCGTCTGCTGAATCCCGAGGTAACAAGGACCTACGATCTCAAGGGAGAATTGGCCAGGATGTGCCAACGACTTATCAGGCTTGGTAGTGAGGACACCCTTGAACTTCAGCATCAGACTCTGTATGACTTTATCACCAAGACATACGATCTCAATTTAGTGCACAAGTCTTTGATAGAGATTTGCCTTGAATACCTCCTTGAGATAGACTGGGAAGAGCATCCCGATCTTTGGATAGAAGAGAATCAAGAAGGCCTGACTCATCGATATCCTTTACTGAGGTACGCTTCTTCTTGGATGGTATATCATGTGAAATACATCACTACGCATGACCGCAAGGTAGCCTTGGACTTGTGGAATTTTATCTGCTCCCCATCAGGAGAGGAATGGCGGTATTTTATGACTCAGAGACATAGATCAAGGTCTCCAAGTCCATCACCATCGCGATCCCTGACATTATTTAGAGGAAGAGAATCCGCCCGAAGGTCCTGGCGATCTAGGAGCAAATCCTTTTCTGATTCCAGGGAACCATCGTCCTCTACGATGTCATCTCCCTTGAGATCTGGTACATACATCCCTCGACAGCGTGTAAGTGGTACAAGGAGCAGAAGTATGTCAGATGATACGGCCAATGATACATATTGGAGGGCTGTTAGCCCACGTGAGTCCCGTGGACAACTCGAACGTTCACAGTCCCGCACAGCAAAACCACCCTTGGTATTACTGGCTCAATGGGACGCCGCTGTTATCATACAGGAGGCTCTTTTAGAACCTCTAGAGCTTTCCCTGAGACAGGTTTTGAATAAAGTCGCTGGCATCGTATCCCATATTTCATCCCCATGGACTCGGAACGCACGAGCAGAGCTAAGGAAGATGGTCAACTATGAATGGGAGGGTGCTACAGCCCTACACTATGCGGCAGCTCAGTCTGGGAAGGTATTGGAGTTGCTGCTCCCATTTGCGGACGACATTGATCTCCCAGACTACGATGGAGCAACCCCGTTGATCTTGGCTGCAGCAGAAGGGGGACTCAGGGCCGTACAGGCTCTGCTAGAAGCCGGAGCTGATGTGAATGCCGTTGATGCGCGGAACCAAACGGCGCTTTTCTACGCCGTTCTCGGTAGCTCGGGAGATATTGCTCGAACCCTCCTTGAGCATGGAGCCGATCCTGATATCTCTTGCATCACAGGCCATTCGCCATTGGAGCTTACTGTGGGAAACAACAATGCTGAATTGGCCAGGATTCTACTAGAATTCTCGCCGGACCTAAACGCTCCTACGAGTATAGGAAAATCCCTGGTCTTCCTTGCCAAACAACTGGCTAGCAGAGACGTGTTGGAGGTTTTGATACCGCATGTTGATGTAGATGAAGTTGGGGACAACGAGCGTCTAATCCACAAAGCATGCTTCAGAGGATGGGGAAAAGTTGTCGAAAAACTTATCCACAAGCGTGTGAATCTCAACGAACCTCCCGCCTATTCTCCCAAAGCTACCCCGGTGGCTTTAGCAGCACAGGAAGGGCACAATGATATCCTGAGAGCGCTCCTGGCTGCAGGGGCCGCAGCAGAATATCCCGCGTCTGTGAAGAGTTCACCTCTGCACATTGCTGCCGCGTCTGACAACGTATTGGCTTGCAAGCTGTTACTACGTGCGGGCGCCTATATCAATGCAGAGAGTGAGCAGGGGCAAACACCTCTCTCTGAAGCGGCAGATACAAATTCCCTCGAGGTTGTCAAGTGTCTTGTTTCACACGGTGCCGACCCCAACAAACCAGAATCTGAACCGCCTCTTCACATAGCGGTTGACTGGGGCAATATTGAGATGGTTCAAGTTATCTTGGCTGGGAGGTCGTTTCCACGAATTGATGCAAAGGGCAGCAGCAAGTTTACAGCTCTTGGTATTGCAGCGTCGGCTGGCAGGCTCGACATGGTCAGTATTCTGCTTGACCACGGAGCAGACCCGAACCTCAGGAATGGACGATATAGCTCGAGTTCTTCATTGCAACTCGCAGCTCTGAATGATCATAAAGAGATCATGATGGAACTCCTGAAGCGTGGGGCAGGCCCTTATCCCGAGAATACAAAGGAAACGAGTACATTCCATGTTGCATGTCGACAGGGCTGGCTGGACGTCATGGAGACCTTTTTGGAAATTGTCGACGACGTCAATGAACTGGTCAACTTTGAATGGGGCTGGGCTGGAACTCCACTGCGTCAAGCAGCATCAGGAGGCAAACTAGATGCTGTTGAATACCTTATTAAGAAGGGTGCCAATCCGGATTACAAGCTGCATTCCAGAATCAGCAACGGACAGACTATCGTTCACGCGGCTGCAGCAGGAGGAAACGTCCAGGTCTTGGACTATGTTCTCAAAGTGGCTACCGATACTTCGTTGGAGGTGTGCGATCTGGAAAAGCGAACACCTCTTTGGTGTGCGTGCTTGGAAGGAAGGGAGAATATGGTTGAATATCTGCTTGAAAAGGGAGCGTCAACTGAAGTGGTGATCAAAAACGGAGAAACCATTCTACCTGTCATCGTCTGCGGTGGCTCTGACAAGATTCTGAGACTTGTGTTGGAGAAGAACCCCAGCCTTGATATCGACCCTCTCTTAGATGGAGGCGAGACGCCTTTATTATGGGCCGTCATTCGGGGACATGCAAAGGTTGTTTCGGTTCTGCTGGAGCGTGGTGCGGACATCAATAGGAAGTCCAAGGATGGGAATGCACCAGTGTTTGGAGCCATCTACTACCGACGGATAGAGACTTTACGGCTACTGCTCGAGCATGAGCACGTCGACCTCACCCATCGGGATTTCTATGGCCGGACTGCACTTCAAATTGCACAGCAGTCGGGGAGTCATCAAATGCCTGCCATGGTATTAGCCGCTGCCAAAGACCCGGCCACCGAGAGGATTCTCACCGAAAATCGAGATATGCTTGGACTGAATGCTTACGACCAAACGCGTTTCGAGAGGAAAATGGCCCCATCTCTCGAGTCCTGTATCAAAACGGTTCGTCGGGATGCCCAGGACTTGCTTGACAACTTCAACACTCGTGGGATGCTGTGGGACCGTCTTGGAAAGTTCTTGCTGCAGCTTGAATCGTACAGTTTCGCCCTAGTTGCGCTGCAGCGAGGTGTTAGAGTTGTCGAGACAAGCCCCCTGATGCTGGAGCATTGGAACTACTGCGATTGTTGTCTCGAGGCCATGGTAGGTATTCGATATGTATGTCGTACCTGCTGCACTATGGATCTCTGTGAATGGTGTGTGGAACGGTATCCTATGCCTGGGTCTCGTGTATGGACCTGTCAGTACCACTCCTTTTTCAAGGTTCATCTCCCAAGGGATGGAATTCCAAAGGCCATGGAGCGAATCAAGGCGGCTGAACTTGACGAGTCTTTAAGACTATCCTCTGAAGCAGAGGAGAAGTCGAGTGCTGCTGATGGTGAAGAGGAGGTCGAGAAATCGGGAAATGGATATCCCCAGGAGCCTGCCCATTTTCAGCCTCCTAGACATGATCTTGACGGTGATGAGGGTTCTATATGCTCAAAGGATGCGGCTACCGTTGATCAAGTGTCTTTTGAGTCGTCACAAGAGAAATCACTGTCGGCAGTGGTCGGCTTTCCCATCGAGAGTAAATCTGAACAGACAGAAGCGTCAGCGAACGAACGATGGACAGACCGAACAGATGATCAGTTGCGAGAGTTTCTCGACGCAATTCTCAAGACTTTCACCACCGACAAGACGCCTGATGATTTAGCCAAATGGAGCTTTGCAGCTGATAATTGGAAGCTGGAGTATGACCATCAAGCTAGTGCTCCCTCTCAAGCGGAAGAAGACGAGAATCCTCTGATACTTGGAGCCGCAACAAGATGGGAGCCACCTGGGCCTTATACGCCTGCATACTATTACCTGTCGGGCCTTGCCTATGTCATTGCAGACACACCGCCTCGCTTGGCCGCGACGAAGCTGCCGTTTCTCGGGTACGAGCGAGAGGCACTGAGAAAGAAGAGGAGGCTGAAGAAGGTTGTTCGAAGCATGATATTCCACGAAAACCGGGATGTGGAAGTTGTGATTCGGCGGGCTGGCAACGTCGAGGACTAACAAGAAAGGACAAGGCGTATCAGGGTGGGATCTTTAGTTGGATGAACAAGAACCCACCTTGGTTGTTTAGTATTACTCAATGAGATTTTACGGCATAGAGAAGTGGCTGAGAGATGTTCACTACATCATGTTCCCCTGTTCGGCAGCTTTCAGGGCTCAGGATTCGAGTTATTACTAGGCACTAGGTAGGTTGACCACTCAGCTTAGGCATCTCCAGTCCCTATAGAGAGACCTGCATAGCCATTATCCTGCCATTTAGGGGCGGGACAGACAATCCTTTGGTAGTCTCAATGCTCCACTTATCAGAAGTGAGTCTTGCACTGCTGGCACGGACACTCGTTGTTTTGTTTTCCAAGATATGCCCCCGCCTTCTTCTCTCTCTTCTCTTCTCTACTTCCATCCTCCATCATTTCATCCCACGTGGAAGTAATCTTCAAGGATATCTTCTTCAGCGCGTCTGATACCTTTTATTTGTTGTATAACAAGTCAACATCGTCTGGACCAAGCCTTCTTACCCTTTCAGACCCCATATCTCTCTGCCCTGGAGATACACACAAACCCCCTTAACCACCACACGCACGCGTCCGCATAAACATCTCTTCACACTCTTGCTGGTAAGGGCCCTAAATATCCGAGCACAAGGAAGCAAAAGAGGCTAACACGCATCACGAAAGGGGAACATCTCTCCATATGTGGAGTGCGTGTGTTGTTCACCATGAATAACGAAGATGTTGACATGGACGATGCCCAGCCTGTCGAGAATCAGGCTGAGGCTTTCATCTCTAACGATTCCGCCAATGAGCAGATGGACTCTGATGATAACGGCTCTGAGGATGCCGTCCCTGAGGATGCCGACTCTGATGATGATGATGAGGAGGAGGAGGAGGATGAGGATGAAGACGGCGATGAGAACGGCGGCGGTGATGATGATGATGATGATGATGATGAGGATGAAGATGACGATGAGAATTGTGAAAAGGATCGTCAACCTGGTTTCTTCCCCGATGCCAGTTTACCCAACCGCTTGTGCATCGCTTGCAAGGAGCGATTTCGAAGCAACCATCCCTTCTACTGCGGCCGTTGTCACTACGAAAGCGCCGAGTGGAAAGAATGCAACCTGTGTCTTCGCCTTCTACCTTGTGTGGAAAACAGAGGTTTCTGTACTAGATGCATTCCGGTGCATCCTGATGAGACGGAGCCAAGGTCAGTTTGGAATGCTGGACGAGCTGACGCTATTGTGACTCTTGTATCCTGTTATCGTCCTCTGCCGACGTGCTACGCATGCTATTCCCCCCTTGGGAGAGGAAAGCTCTGCCGTCTGTGCGATTTCGAACCCGTGAATCATGCTCAGATCCATCGTGTAGATGACCCAACCGTTCGACTGGTGGACCTTGTCTTCCAGGGTCACCCCCCTACTGAAGACGGAGGTGTTGAGCGAGGTTAGCGACCTCGGCAGTCATCTCCTACATCTGATACAGAATGGTATCACACTTCGGTTACAGATGCCGGCATCACCATGAAGTGGTTCAGAGAGCAGCTGGAAATCGAGCAACGTTGGTTCGAATACTATCCTGACACGTTATCACCGGCAACTGAATCAGCCATCCGGTTCTTGATGACGTTCGGGCCATGCAAGGAGGAGTGGAACACAATGAAGACACTCATTCTCGCAAATAAGTTCCTCAACGGACTTGTTTGTGGCCAGATGGTGAGCCGAAATGTGCAATGGCTGGTCTGCAACCCTCAGCCTCAAGCCGTCAATATGCCCAACATTGATCCCTCTGGCCCCCGAAAAAGGCCTTGTCCACTACGCTTCGCAAGGGAGAATCTGAGAGAGATTTACAGAGAGTTCTACAACCATGTGTATCGGATGCGGCTCGTCGATGTTGTTGCCCAAGGAAGCAACACTTGGGCTGAAAACGCCGTGATCAGCCAGCAGTGGGTGGCAACGAATAACCCAGGCGGAAGAAGGTTGAAAAACAGTCTTGGATGTGCACTCTATCGTCCGGATCAGACATTGACGGCCATCCTGTCACGTACGGAACAGAGCGACTTGTGTACCCTGAGCGTTTATCACTGGAAAGGGAACGCTATCAAGGTCGACGTTTGTCTACGCAACGCACAGATGGGTCAGAACCCAGCTCAGAGTGCAATTGGGAGACCCTTGGAACATCCTTACTATGACAAACGTGATCGTGGGCATGATCATCCGGGTATGCCTTCGGAAACCCAAGAGGCGTTTCTATCTGTCGCCCCGAAGCGGCCTGGTGTTGTAGATACAAAACGGATCTGGGCGCTTCCTTCGATAACTCCTCGAGGTGATCAGGTCTTTATGATTCAGCAGATGGAACGCCCAACCGAACTCGTCATGATGCGGCCGCGTCTGCCAAAACCGACCAACGTTCCGCCTCTCTACCACAAACCTATGATGCTGGTACACGTTCACTCTCCAGATGCCATGCCAATTCAGGATGGAGATGTATTCCACGTTCCCCAGCAATCTGACTTTGCACCATCCTTTGGGACCAGACTCGAGACGGTCCGTCCTTCTGGTCCAGTCACAAAGATCCCAATTGCTACTCGAGACATGTTTTTGCATCGTACTGAGGAGATAAGCAAGAACTGTGGAATGTTTCCATTGTTGCTAAAACCCGAGATTCTCAATGCTGGACAGGGACAGCCGGGAGCGACTCAAAATGCTTCTTTGCCGCCCCCTTTCCCCAACCAGCCTATCCAGCAGCATCTAGTCAACGGACCAAGTGGCACTATTGTTCAAGCACCTACTCACGGGCAGGCTGTTGGTCAACTTCTCCCTGTGATGCAGGGCCCGAGCCCCAGTCAAGCTGTAAACTGGCAGCAGCCTCCAAATAATGGACTCTTCAACAATGTCCAGGGTCCCGGCTATCACCAGACCACCGGCCAGCCTCTCAACGGTCCGCAGCCACCTGGGAATCCTTTCATGCAGTCCCATTACCCCATCAAGGCTACGAACCAGCAGGTCCTAAGCAACGGGTTTTGCAACAATGCTCAGGCTGCCCCCTTTAATCAGACTTCTCATCAGTATCCCAACATGATGCAAGGAGGACAGGCTAACATGCAGATGCCAAACTTCAACCAGGCTATGAATTCATGCCCACCAAACCACGCGTCGACGACTGGATTTACGAGCAACCCTCAAGCTCCTGTCTACGGACAGCCTACGAGTCAACCTTACAACATGGTTCCGAGCCAGGCCCAAAATGTGCCTGCGCAGAATGTACAGCCAGCCCGGGAGAGAACTGTCCCGCCTCACACCATTCGGGAGGTTTACAGCCAGGTTCTCGAGTTTGTCGAGGGTCATGAACCTGGAATAATCCGTGTGCTTGCTACCAGAAACGGGCTGTATCAGAACTACGTCTTCACGTCTGCGTATGAGTTCTATATGTTCCACTGGCACCCTGAGATCGACCTTGTGGTTACTGAATGTCACATCGAAGGTGAAGGGGGTGGTGAAGTTGAAGTCATGAACGATCCTTAACCAGCAGGTGCTGGTATTTTCCATCTCCATAGCTTCAGGCTTCAGTACACACCAGACTGGTCAAGCTCTCAGCATGGATTGGGGAGCTGTGGCTTAGACCTAGAGATGAAAGGATCTGCATGTTTAGTAAGTGTCTCCCTTTTTAATTCCTGCAGTTCCTGGCTGACTATTTGATCAACGCCTTGCAGGTTGTTGAAATGCGGTATTGATCGACTTGACGGAGCAAACGATATTTTGACGCAACTATGAATACTTCGCCATCAACGGTGCGCGGCACATTGTGACATGAGATATGAAGGGACACTGCAGCAAAACGATGGTGCTGCAAGATGATATTGCCGCAAAACGATACCAAAACAAGATCAACAAGATACGCTATCAAAGTGCGAGACTGTAATGTTGATTGATTTAAGACTTTGGTAAATACCAAAGCATGAAGATGTTGGGAATTCTGACCTGGTTAAGACTTGCCGAGTATGTCAGTTTGGTGATGGATTTGCGCAGAATCAGAGGCAGAGATTGAGTAGGCACGGTCTGGATTAATGCAGGGAGATATGATAGAGAGGCCAGGGTACCTAAACGAGAAATCCATGTATTATTGCGATAGTCCTGTAAGAGAAACCATAAAACCAGCGACGGAACAAGAGTCTTGAACGCCAATCTGTGACTCGAACTTGGAATTGAACATGACAATTGCCCGAGAGATAGATCTCTCAGGCTGGTTTCCACCATGTGTCCAGCATTACCCAGTCCATTATTCTTTCGTGCACACGTCTCGAATCCTCACCGCAGTCATTGAATTGCAGCCCAAAACACATTAGCACTCTTGCGAAGCATCGCCGCTGGGCATCGAAACCGAATACTCCAGACCAAGCTTGACAGCCTTGCCCGGGTTCAACGAAATCTCCCACGAGATCTGCCCGCCCTTGTTGAGAGACGCCGTCGCCTTGCCCCAATCTTTATCCTCTGACGTCTCGCGCCCAGGAGCCCCGGCAGACTGATGCGGCCCTCCGACGGTTAGACCACGAGGATTCAACAACTCGACCCGCAGACGATCATCTTCCGATACAGGAACCTGGTCCATGACCAGTACGCTGACGGGCTTGCCAGCAGAGACACGGGTGTTGTGCACCGTGACAGCACGGGCATACACACAACTGTCTTCTTTGTTGAACACACCGCTCGTGCTTCTTCGAACATCAGGCTTGGGATACATGACCCTAATCGCCGAATCAACGCCCAGGCTCAAAGCGAAGGCCTCGCCGGAGCTACACCGGGGGATTTTAGTCTGTCCCATGAAGCTACCGTCAAGGGTCAAGCTAGCAGGACCACGAAGGAGGCCAAGTTTGCTGTTGTTTCTGAGCTTGGCCTTGAGATACGCCGCAGGCTGGTACTTTGCAACGACAGTGTGGCTGAATACAACGTTGGAGAACTGCACACGGGCAATGCGCTGCTTGGAGGCCGTAAACTTGGGGACAAGAGTCTTCAGACCGGGCAGATCAAAAGTTGTCGTGAAACCTGTCTCCTCGACAAGCGAATTTTGAAACTCAAGCGACGGCTGTACATCAGACATTGCTATATCATCCTCTTCTGCAGCATTAAAGTCGTTGTCATACTTTGAGTCTGCCTGTACCATGCCTAGGAACTGTGCTTGCTGCTGCGTTTGGGGCGGGAACATTTGTTGCTGTTGCATCTGCCTGCGCTGCATTTGCTCCTGTGCCGTGCCTGAATGCCCAGATGGGCCGAATGGTTGTAGGTTATGAGTCTGAGCTTTCGAATCCTGCTCCTGTCTAGCCATCATGACTCTCTTCTTGTTCTGCTGTTCTAGTAACATGAGCTGCTGCTGGTAGTCTTGTAGCGCATGGCCATCATCGAGGCCAAACATATTTTGTCTTGGTGCAGAACCTGACGCTGCTGTTCTCTTATTGTGCCACATAGCTAGCTGCCGGCGTTCTTCTTGGCTCTCAAAAGCACCGCTGACATCAGACACGGAGCCTTTGTCGGCTAGCTTAATCTGCCAAGGTGCAAGAGCGGGAATGGCCTCGTCCAGACTCGATGATGTAGCCTGAGATGTGGATAGAGTAATCTTGCAGTTCTCCCACGTCTCCGAAGTAGTGTTGTGAAGGCCAGCATCAAAGCATAGCGTGCCCGTGGAGTTGACTGTCGAAAGCTGAAGGTCATAGCTAGGGGTCCAAAAGGCTGAGCTGGTGACATAAGAAAGAACTAGGTCGCATGAAACAGTTTCCTCAGCGTCTGCCGTATTACTCTGGGGCCTCTGGGCAAGTTCAATCTCGCTGGACACAGATCCTCGTCGAGAGGAAGCGGGCGTGAAGGATGAGTTCACCTCAAGCTGAATCTGTACCTTGTAGCAGTGCTTGGGCCAACAGCGTGCTCGTTCATCGCAAAGTCTCTTCTTTTCTTTAAGACGCTCCTCCTGCCGTTTCTTCAACTTTTCCTTTGTCCTTGTGTGCTTTCTGGACGCTTTCTGTTTTAGTCTATCTTGTATCTTGGCCAGGCGTGCGTGCTCTTTGTCCAGGTCTTGGATGGCTTCTTGGAGTTCTCGTTGCTGTTGTAGGCCAGTCATGCGTTCTCTGAAAGCATTGCTACGCTCCTCTCTGTAGGTCTCAAGTAATTCATGGATCTTGATATCCTCCCTCTTTTCAAGCGAGTTGGAATAGTTGTTGAGGACCTTGAGACGATCATCAGCACTGGCGATGACTTCTTTGGCATTCAGTTGGTCGTCTTTGAGCTGAGAAAGCTTCTTATTGACTTTGGCCAACAATGGCTTCTGAGATCCTTCAACATCGCTATCTTGATCTTGCTCTTCACTCTCAGAATTGTCTTGTTCAGATTCTGGGTAGACTTCATCAAAGATTTCACGGTTAGGAAGATATTCGACACTGATGCCGGTGATGGTAGCGGCACCGCTTCCCTCAACTGTCACCGAGTTCTTGTCAATGGTTGGGCTTAGCCCAATGATGGCTATCTCGTTGACGCCCGGCTAATTATGAGTTAGTACTGTAGAGAAACGTATAACGAGGATGATACACCTACTTTGAGAGGAACATCCTTAATCTCCCTCTTCACCTGAGCTTGGGTAGGGAAGAGAGTGACAGAGCGCGTGCTAAGGCCTCGAACTTTGTACTCGACATTATGGCCTACGTCCATGGCAGACATTTTCAGACCATGCATTATGAAGAGTATCAAGTAGGATAACTCTTGAAAGGGTGGCAAGACCAAGGGGATGTATCAATATCTTCTTCAAGGCAAGAAGAGTATTGAAAGAAGGAAGACGGTAGATATGATAGAAGATAGTGTTATGAACAGTCTGAACACTGAATAGTCTGAAGAATGGAGATGGAGAAGAGTGTTTGGCACGCCAGAGGAGAGGAGAGGAGGGAAGAACGGTGCTACTTATACCCGCAGCAGGGCATTCAAAGGTCAGGCAACTCAATGCATATGTGATGTTTCCTAGAACTTAGCTTAGTTGTAAGAAGCTACCATGTGGCAAATACTAGGTTCTGCCACACAAATGCAGAGACGACACCAAACGAGGTAAATGAGCTGTTACTGTCAGTACGCTAACAGCAGAACCTGATACTGGTTCAAGAACAGGAACACAGATAGTCATCAAGCAATGATGAATCGTGTTTGAATGTCTCGAGGTAAGCATATACAAGAAAATTGGTAACAGAGGCAGATGGGCGAACTGGCTGCCTCATCACCACATGGATGGAGAGGCAGTCCAGCAAACTTGAGCTGAGTCATCCTGCATTTTTTTTGCCTTGATCTCACGCCTGAGAATTGAGGTGTCGTGAGGTTTGCAAAAGCTTTTGCAAGATGTTTGATAGTTTTGCAAACCAATCGACTGAAGCCGCTGGCGAAGATGCTATTCGCAAACATTTGCATGTCGTCGATCAACAAACAAAACACCTTGAATTGGATTTAGGGCCGCCCTGACGCTGGAACCAAAATGCTTCTCATTCATTATACCCACCCTTGGTACTGGAAACTCGTCTGGGACAAATCTGCTGAAAATTGCTGCATTTAGATGAATCTTGTAGATGCCTCGCTATGCACATTAGATTGTGTTTGTCAGTTCATGCTCCTCGCCATGAGTCAAAAACTCATGACTCTTTGTAGTTTGCACGCTCTCGTCTGGAGGCATGGCAATCAAGATGAACAAGCCCGGCTTGCGCAAAATCTATAAAGCTGCAGCTATGCCACTGACATTCTATAGACTTCCCATTCCTGCAGAACCAGTCCTGGTTGCCCTCTACTGTTAGAATGTCAGATCAGGAATACCGCCACCCTCGATACCAGAGACCAAGGCGCGAGCCGCAAAACCCTTTTGTTGACAGCATGTTCAACGGAACGCCTCGTGCAGTCAACGGTCTTGCTGAGCCGGATTACGATGACCACGTCTTCCACATGGGGGAGCCGTTCGACCTACCTATTAGACCCCAGCCTGCGCAGAGACCACCACCAAACGCGGCGCCGCGTCGCCCATCACAGATCCTAGATGGAGGACAAAACACCATCATCGTATTGCTATCCGACCTGGAACCTCGTGCTGGGAGATATGGGCAGGCTGGGGAGAGGTTCAGCATGGACCAAAATACCCTGTTCACGCTCCTACCTAGGGCCAGATACGCTGTGAGGAAAAGTACTCTCAAGCTGGAGACCTTCTTCCTCCCGCAGGACATGGAGCCGCACCCACCGCAAATGATCCACCGAGCTCTGCAGTTTCTGTTTCGGCACCTCGAGGCGTACTCCAGAACCGGCTCTTTGGATATGTTTGGCGCTGCCTCGCGCGAGATTGAAGACGACCCGACTCGTGGCCGGGCGGTAACTCGCTGGGCGGCCATGGTGCATGCTCTGTGTGTGATACTCGACAATGACCGGGGGCTGGGGTGTTCGGAGGGTCTGCTTGGAGGGATACTCGACTTTTTTGAGAAGCTCATCCGTCATGTTCATGATATCCTGGGCTGGGACGAGACATCGATTCTCTTTGAAGCTTTTGCGGCCATCTTTCGCACCGAACAGCGGAACATGGTGCACCAAGTTCGAAGAATCTGGAACCGATTCGACGCAGAGGTCCGAGAGCAGCTGCTGGGCGACATGAGACGTGCGCTACCGGCTGAGGGCATCGATGGTATGGCGCACCGCATGTATAGAACTCTAGGATACTAGACAACTACCAATTATCAATTGATCTATCACTTTGAGACAAATAAAGGTCTTTTGGTCATTGCGAATCACATCACTCACCTGATTGCATAGAGTTATATAACCCCAGCCTCATCAATTCCATCCCCCCACCTAACCTATCCCTGGTCACTTGAACGTCATGGGTTGGGTTGGCTGGCCTCAGCTCACCAACCTCTTCTCTCCCTCTCCCTCTCCCTCTCTCTCCACTGGAGCCAACGCTTGACTACCTTAAAGACAGATAGTTCAGCTGAAGCCTCTCTTCTTGTCGGTCACCTCGGGCAGAAAATAGCTTGTATTGGTGAGCGATTGTAATTGGCATAGTTCTCTCTGTCTTGTCTTGTTCAATTGTTCTCTCGAGCGGAAAACATCACCAAGCGCCCACCATGTCCGATTCTCGTCGCAGGTCCAAGTCACCGCTTCGATCTCTGGATCCTCAGCCCGTCCGCAGCCCGTCTCCCTCGCGAGACCGTGGGAGGGATCGAGGTCCAGAGAGGACAAAGTCGTATCCAGGTCTTGAATCTCATCGATATGGACCTCAGTCCTATGGGACTCAGGATTACAATCCCCCAGAGTACGGCAACCAGAGCTTCAACGCTCAAAACTACGACGCCCAGGGCTTCTCATCTCAGAATTACAATCAATCCTACAACCCGCAGAACTATCCTCCCACCAGCGGTCCTCAGACAGGACCCGGCAACATCCCGATGCGTCCAGCATCTGAGTCGTATCTCCCCAACATAGGGTCAATGGCAACCAAGCATAACCAGATGAACCAGCTGGCTCCCACTATGCTACCCCCGACCGATCTACGGGAGCTTCAGGATCTCAAGACAAACTGTCTTTTTGGTCTGCGCGAGTACAGGAACCTGCAGCGTCAGCGACAGAGCGGCGACTCGGCCATGTCGGCGTATGAGCTTGAAACGCGCCTTCGTACACAGACTACCATCGTTTTGAATGATCTGAGGATGCTTCAGGGTGAGGTGCGCGGAATCGCCAAGGAAGCCGAGGGCCACCGATGGAGGCGGTGGATTATTGGTGGTGCCATGTAAGCCCTTTCTCTCTCATTTCAGGTCTTGTGAGAACTATGACTGACTGATCATGGAACAGTGCCACCTTTATTCCCCTCATCCGTAGATTCTGGCGTCGAGGCGACGACGAGGAATCAGACTCTTCGGCCAACGACACCGAGTACGCCTTCAAAAAGTCCAAGGGCCTCCTCGCTCATATCAAAAACGGTGTCCTGGGCCACGGGAGGTTCGCCAAGCTGGCTTTCCTCGTGTTTGCCGTGCTCTTTGTCTTTTCCAACGAGGTCTCGCTCCGTGTGGCCCGGACCGTGCAGAAGCGCATCAGGAAGCTGTGTGTGAGGCTCGAGCAGGGCGACCCGGATATCGACGACAAGGACATGAAGCTTCTTGAGGGATGGCGATGGAGGGTTTTGCTGTGGTAAACCTGGTGCTGTCATGATGGTGATGATGAATTGTAGTACGAGGATACGATTGTAACGAAACTTGGGCGATTGCATTTGACCTTTGAAGCCTGTCAAGGACATTATTTTCCTATGTGTTAAAATCCGGAACTTTTCTTTTCCTAGTTACCAAGTTATTTATGAAAAATTAAATTGTACTTGCTTGGGTTGTTGAGACGTATGTATACCTAGATATGTACGATAAGTCAGTGATCGCTAGTCATATGAGGCCTGTCAAACTCACACTCCCTCACAATCAACTCAACATTGGCGGACGTCACCATTTATACTAATTTAAAAAGTGTATAGGCTCACGACCCAGCTCTCTCTTCCCAACGTCTTATATCTCATCTCACCTTGCCTCTCCAGACGATGGGACAGAAGCGCAAGGCTTCACAAGATTTTCAGGGCCAACTGTCCGCTGATGGTGAGACGGCTCAACAGACAGCTTGGCGTGAACCTCTAGACGGCCCCCCAAAAGATGATACTGCTCGAGATCGCCATTACGCTGAGTTGTATGCCAAGTCGCCCGACTTTGACCAGCTAGCACTGCAAGATGCAGACTTTGCGCGGCTGTGAGTATCCCGTCGCTCTACCTAATAGTCCAAGGCTAGGCCTCTAATACGTCTCCAGATGGAACCAACACAAGCCTGACTTCTTCAACGACCCGGAATGCGTCATGCAACTAACAAAGACTCTTCTCAAACTGGATTTTGGATTGAAGCTTGAACTTCCCGATGATCGATTATGTCCACCTGTGAGTTCCACATTGTGTCTTCGCGACGCGTCAGTCTATTAACGCGTCTCGCAGGTCACCAATCGACACAACTACCTGCTCTGGCTGAAAGGCCTTGTAGACAGCACGTCTTATGGCAAGCAAGGAAGAAGACTAGTTGGCCTAGATATAGGCACCGGTGCAAGCTGTATCTACCCACTCATCGGCTGTACTGAACGCAACTGGGAGTTCATCGCCACCGGTAAACGAGCTTATATCTTTGCTTGATCAGAACACAGCTCACAGTATATAGATATCGACTCGAAAAGCCTCGAATATGCTCGCAGGAATGTGGCACTCAACAACCTCGACCACAGAATTAAAATTGTCGAGCGAAAGCCGGCTGATGTCCTCATCCCGCTCGATGAACTAAACATCACCAGTATCGCCTTCACCATGACAAACCCACCTTTCTACAAGTCCGAACAAGAACTGCTCGAAAGCGCCCAGAAAAAGTCCGAAACACCATTCACAGCATGCACAGGCGCCAAGGTCGAGATGGTCACGGATGGTGGCGAAGTCGCTTTTCTCGACCGCATCCTGAAAGAGTCGCTCATCCTCCGGGAGCGTGTGCAGTGGTATACAGCCATGTTCGGCTTCCTCTCAAATCTCATCGAGTTTGTAGACAAGTTACGGGAGCACGGAATCGATAACTATGCCGTCACAGAGTTTGTCCAGGGCAGCAAAACGAGGCGGTGGGCTGTTGCGTGGAGTTTTGGAAGTATGCGGCCTACACAAGAAGTCGCGCGTGGCATCGGAGCGACTGTATCCAAAAGCGTGCTTCCTGAAATCACAGAAGAGACAGTAGTCGATGTACCTCTCCGTGAGACAATCGGAGAATTTGTCGATCCACTCCGGGCAGAGGTTGAAAAGCTCGACATGATCACTTGGGAGTGGGATAGTGAGCGCTTGGAGGGCACAGGACGAGTAGCAGGTCGTGTCTGGGCACGAGCTTGGCGGAGAAGAAAACAAAGGCAAGGCATAGACGCGCCAAAGAATGAGGAGGCAAAATGTGTCTTTGCTTTCAAGATATTTATACGGGTGGGAAGAGATGGTGTTTCGGTTGGTTGTCGGTGGTTGGAGGGGCATGATGCTGTTGCTTTTGAGAGCTTTCGGGGGTATTTGAAGAGCACGGCACGAGCTATCTTCAATCCTCAAAAGGTAAAAAGATAGACGTTTGGTTGGGTGCCTTTATCATGTCTACTTATGGTATTGGACTTGTGCATTGGGAAATGCACCTGTATAGCAGCCTATTCATATCAAGGCGATTTATATTCGTAGCTTTGACACCTCTCGTGTTGAGAGGAATATCGTTAAACCAGAATCCGTCACCATTTTATAGAGGAAGTAAGATCTAGTCTTCCAATAAGAACTGGATAGGATCGGGAAGACAATATATCAGCAAAAGTCTCGTTGCAACGCGTGTTGAAGAAGGGTCGCTGAATGTATGAGTAATTCTCTGGCTGGAACAAGCCACTACCAACGCTGAAACGTGGCCAAGCTCGGGATCTGGACACCATTGTGAGTTGCACACTACCGCCGGTAGAGATGTATATGTGCCGACATTGTTTCTGGTGGGTGTGACGTTGTTATGTTCTCTCAAGGCTCTCTTCATCACGCTGCAGAGTGAAGAGTCATGAAGCATTCCTGGATCGAGAAGTTTCGCGCGATGATGGGGTTAGTGGGGGCGGGGAAGTACACTACAGAAGAGCCTATGAGCTGGCCGGCATCTATCGGATTTGGAGTCATGATCATGGTGGTGGCATGAATGGATTCGATTTTGTACCGATTCTTAGCAGCCGGGTTACAAGAACAACAACCATTGTGCTCACATAGATGTCTGAATACGGCCCGGTCAAGCACCCGGGCTGTCTGGTCAGTATTTACATAAAACAGCTCGTTGCCCACTCCGGGTCCATCGAAGCATGAGGCAAACCCGGGATATTTGGTCTCCATAACCCCCCAAGAGGCTACCCCAAGAATCTCATCATGAGAAGGCGGGCAATCTGGAGATCCGAGGCTCTTCTCCACACTTTCCCCAGATACAAGCCCAAGGCTTCCTCTAAAGGCCGATCCGATGGTAATTGTTCTGGCGTGCCAGTCCATAAACAGCATTTAAATTGCATGAACCCCCTCGGTTCCCGGCTCTTGCGTCGAATTTAAATGCCGGCACCGAGCCGTAGTCTCCACTTGGGTCCGTCTGCTCCGGCCCGGTTCCGGTTCCGGTTCTGTCACTTTTTAGTGAGGGACAGCCTAAACTTACAGGCGGCTGTAGCGGCCTAGAGGTCACATTGGCCAGGCTTTTCCCTTCATGACTGGTCTCGATTGAAGCAATAGTATTATACAATTGTACAATGCAACACTTCGGACATCCCCACGGCTTAGTCCTTTAGTTAGAATACGTCTTTCCCCGGTGGGGCTGTTAGTTGTCGTGGGCTATTTACTTGCGTAGGCCCGGAACCTGACTGACCTTTTGTAACACAACCTTTTCCTCATCTTGCCCTCATTCTCTTTTCATTTTTCTGACCCTGTTTCAAAGATTCCCATTTCTTGTATCTTGGCGACTTCGATTTCGTTTCTTTACAATTACAGACAACATGGCTGAGAACTACCACAAGGAGGCCATCGCCGGTGTACGTTGCCCTTCACGCATGGAGCTTGATCTCTGCCCCTCTGATGAGATTTGCCATTGCTGACTTTTCCAACAGCTCAAGGACAAGAGCCTCTTCATCCAGGATGCCTTTATCGACGGTCAATGGGTCGCCAAGGACAACAAGTTCGATGTTTTCGAGCCTTCTACAGAGACCGTGTTGGGTCGTGTAGCAAATTGCGCTCTCGAGGACTTTCAGACTGCTATCAAGAGCGCCGATGTTGCCCAGAAAAAGTTTTTCGAGAGTACAACTGGTGCTAGCCGAGGTGCCCTCTTGAGGAAGTGGTATGACTTGATTCTCGCCAACCAGGAGGATCGTATGTGAACCCCTTCTTTCTACCTTTTCTAAAGCCACGAGACTGACAAATGCTCTCAGTTGCCAAGATTCTCTCTCTTGAGAATGGCAAGACCCTTTCTGAGGCCCAGGGTGAAGTTCTCTACGCGGCTAGCTTCATCTCATGGTTCTCCGAGGAAGCTTCCCGATCCTACGGCACCACGATTCCCAGCTCTTCTCCTCACACAACTCTCATGACCATCCGCGAGCCCCTGGGCGTCTGCAGTCTGATAACCCCGTGGAACTTTCCAGCTGCAATGATCACGAGGAAGGCTGCGCCTGCAATCGCTGCTGGCTGCTCTGTCGTTATCAAGCCCCCGTCTGAGACGCCTTACTCCGCCCTCGCCTTCACCAAGCTTGCTATCGAGGCTGGTCTTCCTCCCGCCATTATCCAAGTTCTTCCCACGCGTGATCGTCAAGCCGCTACCGAGCTGGCCACCAACCCTCTTGTCAAGAAGGTTTCCTTCACTGGCTCCACCGGTGTTGGCAAGCACCTTGCCAAGCTTGCTGCGGATACTCTGAAGAAGCTCAGCTTGGAGCTCGGAGGCAACGCTCCCTTTATTGTGTTTGAGGATGCCGACCTTGACCTCGCCGCTGAGGGTGCCATGTTCTGCAAGTTCCGATGCTCTGGTCAGACCTGTGTCTGGTAAGTTGCTCACTGCATCGACTCATTCAAAATCAACTGACACATTTTGCAGCGCCAACCGACTTTACGTCCAGAAGAGCGTTGCCAAGGAGTTCACAGCCAAGCTCGTTGAGAAAGTCAACGCCCTCAAGATGGGCAGTGGCCTCGACAAGTCTACCACTCAAGGCCCTCTCGTCAACAAGTCCGCCGTCGACAAGGTCAAGGAGCACATCGCCGATGCCTTGTCCAAAGGAGCCCAGATAGCAACTGGCGGAAGCACACCGGATGGCCCTGGTTTCTTCCACCAGCCTACCGTTCTCACCGGTGTTACACAGGAGATGGCTGTTGCCAAGGACGAGACTTTTGGTCCTCTGGCTCCCATCTTCGAGTTTGACACTGAAGAGGATGTTATCCGTCTCGCCAACGACACCGAGTTTGGTCTTGCAGGATACTTCTTCTCCAAGGATGTCAGCCGTGTTATGCGTGTTGCCCACAAGATTCAATGTGGCATGATTGGTTGCAATACAGGTAAGATTAGCGCTCCAGAAGCACCTTTCGGTGGTATCAAGGAGAGCGGTTACGGAAAGGAGGGTAGTCTGTACGGTCTGGCAGAATACCAGAACATCAAGTCGATCACCATCGGCAACCTCAACAACTAACGGCGAGGCGATCAAAAGGATCATACTATATCCATGAAAAAAGTAATGAAGAGGTTCGAGGCCTGTCTACTACCATTGAGTAGCTTCACCAACTGGAGGGATGTGCATCATGTTATGAGCGAGCAAAAGGATTCTGTTTACCCACGACCAGTAATGACAAGGCTCGAAGCCTTACAAAATAACAAGATATGACCTATGAGAGAATTAAAAATGCAAATACTTCCAAGTATATTCTCATTTGCATGTGATTGGTTGTTGTGTAATCCATGAGTGGCATGTGCAATAATAGTCGTGCACTTTTCCCTTCTGTGCCGAGCTTTTATCTAATTAGTTATTTCCTGATAACTAAATATATTAAATAGGAATACTCAAGACAAGAGGGTTCTCATCCTTGGGGTGATTGACAAGAATCCATGTAATTAAAATTAAAGCTTCTAATTAACCTTGAATATATCGGGTTAACTCGTAAACTTTTTTACCCCTACTCTACCACCGTGGACCTCACACAGGGCCTAAGACAGGAGCAAAAGCCAGGGAATACATCAATCAGAATTTTCTGGGGGCCATCTGTTGACGAAGACGTAGAAAGGATGAAGATGATTATAACGACGGGTCGATGGTTTCAGTGCATCGTTTGCGCATAACTTGGACGACATTCCTCAATCCTCTTGGTCTGCCATGTATCAAAGGTGATAAGACGGAAAGTTTGAAATCGTAATAATTGTATAGCATTACAAGAGGATAACGCATATCTTCTTGATTGTGCTACGCTCCAAATCCAGAACAAGCACAATTTACAGGGTCTTTTCAGAATATAGACTCACCTCTATACGCCTTATCCACAACCGCTTTACAATCCTCCATCCTCTTCGCGTCCCACATAACATACCCAACGCTTCTTAGCCCATAAATAAACCTCATCGGTGCAAAAGCATGCTCCCCAAGGCGAAACCGCTCGTGAACGCGGTCATAGTAAACCCTTGTCCATATCTGCCGAGGCTGGTCATCACTCGCGATGTCGTCGGCGTCAACCTTACGAGCCAGCCGATCCATATCGGCCATGTGCCAAACGCCCTGCTTCTCATTGGGTCTCTTTTCTCGGTTGAACTCTTGAAGATCCTCTTCGAGGCAGCTTTGGCAGAGATCACCAGCCTTGTCGAGAGAACACTGCCACTCTTCATAAGTTGAGGCTTTGAGAAGCCGGCGGAGACGGGGAAGCCCAAGAGACAACTTCAAAAGTCGTCAGCTATCCATCAAGCAAAATATCCATCTAAATAATAAATTAATGCTACTTACGCAACGTTGTTCTTCAAACAGCTGAGCCTTTTCAGTTAGCCACTCTGTCAGATTCTCGCCCCATGAAAAGCCGTTGACAACGACTTGCTGATAGGCTGGAGTTGCAGACAGGATGGCCAGCATAACTATTTTCCATGCATGTCAATATATTTCACTTCATTCTGCATATAGTGGGACTAGCGTAGAAGCTTACCACCGGTCAATCTCGTCTCGAGGTAGTCATAGACACAAGCTAATTGCTCATTTACCCAAGGAGAGTGTCGGTCGAAGAATAACCTTTTCAGGCTTTCGTCTGGTTCGATATACTCTTCTTCCTCGTCTTCATAGGAATGGAACAGATCGAGATCCTGTTCTTTATCGAGAAAAAGATTCCGGTATATCTGGAACCGATAAAGAGCACGCGAGACTCGGTATGCCTCGCCTGGTGAGAGTCCTTGATCATACGTCAAGGAGCCATCCTGATTTAGTCCATGGAGCTTTCTTAATGAGCATAAAGCGAACTCGTCGCGTAACTCAGATAGAGTATCGTCGATATAGCCGATTTGGAATGCTTGAGCAACAGTCAAACGTAAGTGATCCCCGTCTGCATCCTGGAGAGGATTGTTATAACACTTTGTCAAGAATTCTTCCACGCTGATACCATTCAATTCTCTTACAGACCTCTGCGATTTATATGCGAGAAGAGTCAACGGAAGTAGGTTGTTTGGGATTTGGTTGCGCAGTATGTCCAACGGTAGGGCTGGTGTGTCGAGAAGAGCAGAGTAAAAGATGCGATGGCTCAGCAGTACAGAAGGAAGCTGCTGTACACTTTCCAATAGTCCAAGGATATCAGCAACAAGATGAAGCGGCAAGGACGTGATAGAAGCCATTGAGTGTCGTGTGTGGTGAGGATAAACACTTGAACGGACTGCTGCCGACATCGAGAGACACATAGGAATGGCATGGGGATTATATGAGAATCCAGTAGGCATAAACTCCACGAAATGGCATGACTTATCGGTACTTGGTTGGCCAGAGCACATGAAACTGACTCTGCAGTGGTATTACTCTCAACCACAAGTGGTCTTATTCATCTCCCCACACTCGCAGCGTACCCCTGAAGCTGAGATGCGGAGAGACGATTTCGACAAGTCTATGTTGCAGAGGGTTTTACGGGTTTAACCTGTTTTGTGGCCGACGAATAAGCTTTGGTTTCTTGTTCTCAATTTTGCCCTGGGATTCATCTATCTAGACTCGCGGTTCTGTACGCTACAAGCCCTCTATATCCTGACATTGTGTTCTATGGATCCTGGCCGTTTTGTCTATCTCATCTGTTCCCCATATGTTCGTTCATCGCCATTCACCAGGTTTGGCTGAGAAGAGGCACATCTAAATCTTTGCGCCTAGCTACGCGGACCGCCTACTTGAGCTGGGCATTCTCCAACGACTGCTTCATCACCAACGGTCCGCCAGGGACGAGTGCTTCGGTCTCCTAGACTGCTGCAACAGCATCTTCGGGCTTTTCCTTCATACACTCCTCTTTCTCGACCTCGGCAGGCGGAACAACGATACCGAACTTCTCGTATGGGAAGTCAGCCAGGCTGAGCATGTACTCGGCCCAGCCATCGTTGAGCTCGCCGACCTGATGAAGGTCGACTTCACCAGCTTCGCCAGTTCGGCCGGCAAGGACCTCCTCCTCGCGCCCCGCGTACTCTCTCTTGAGCATAGGATGAGGGCACCAGATCACACGCATACCAGCACGACGGCCAGCCTCGACGCCGGGAACAGAGTCCTCGAATACAAGACACTCCTCGGGGGTGATGGGACGCTCGCCAGCGGGAAGACTGTCGTTGATGGTCTTGAGAGCAAGCAGAAAGATGTCGGGTAGGGGTTTGCCACGACCGGGAGTGAGACGAGCGTCATCACCAAGAACACGGCGGTGCGAGGGGAAGACAGAAAAGAGCTCTTGGAGGTGGTCCGTCTTGACGCGGAAGTTACCCTCGTGGGAGCTGGTAGCAAGGGCAATGTGGACACGATGGGTTTCAATGCCAGACTTGTTCTTGGCTTCATCAGCGGCAGCACCGTCCTTGACATCCCAGTAGCGTGTGCGGCCAAGGTGACCCAGCATGTCGACGATACCTGCGAGAGGCTTGGTCTGAGGGAACATTTCCTTCTGGAGCGCGGTGTTCTCGGCAATGTATTCCTCGGCAGTGATCGGAAGCTGGGCCCAGTCGTGGAAGATCTTGTTGGCTTGGGGACCAGGGCGGCCCTGTAGCTTGGCCTTGATGGACCAGGGGAGAATGCCTTTGCCATATTTTTCGAGAATGATGTTGACGCACTTGGTGTAAATGTCTTCGGTATCGAGTAGGAGACCGTCCATGTCGAAGAGGCAGGCCCGAACAGGCGGGAAGCTGAGACACAATCCATGGTCAGTAAATCAAGACGCTAGAAACATGTTTCAGGTTTGAAATGATAAACATACTCAGTACGAGGAGCCATTGCGGCTTGAAGGGGATGAAAGGACAGGTATTAAAAGAAGCAAATGGTTGGGGTATCGAGAGCTGGTAGCTAAATGCACAAGAAAACAAAAAGACCAGAGGCTGTGGTCAAGAGAGAGAGAGAGAGAGAGACGATGGCCTGCAGAGAAGAGGATGAAGGATGAAAACTGTGACCTCAAGAAGTTTTTATATCAGTGCAAGTGAGGGCGGCCGCGGGGCTACTTTTTGCACTGAATGCTCAGCTTCCCGTCGGCTTCCTTCACTGAAAGATACCCCGCGGCGGGGCCATTTCAGTGGACTCACAGCTGTCGCTAAGCCTACTCCAGCCTAGCAGTGCAGGGCGGCAGTGCACCTGGAATTATTGAATTATGAGGAAGGTTTTGCCTTGATGTTTTCCGATCCAACCTGGCCTTGTAAAACCATATCTATCCTTCCTCGTTGCACCGCTTGAAGAGATTATTCTAAACCTGCAACTCTTTTGTCCGCTCTACGCCTCTTTAATAACCCATCAAAGAGTGTAACTCGTAAAAAGCTCAATGCTTCATCCTTTCGTATATCCCAAATAAAGGCACCATTCCGCTTCCGCATCAGTTGCCCTCACCCCCGTTCACAACCATGAGCTCAACTGAACCCAACCAGGACGACACAGTCAAGTTGCCAGACGCTGGTCTAGGCAAGGATAATGCCGAACCTGCTGAGGGACAGGAGCTTAGGTTTACGCCAGAAGAGGAAGAAGTGAGTGCCCAGTCTTTCCATCCTTATTCCGCAACCCGCTACCTCACTGAGTTTGAGTCGCCCTTCAATTCTGACGCGGCCAGGCCCTGGTAAAAGAGTCCAATACTGCCAAAGAGGAAGCCAACGCTTTGTTCTCGGCCAAGGAATACCAAAACGCCCTGGACAAGTACGACGATGCAATCAACTCCTGCCCCAAGTACCTGCACTATCCACGTGCTGTGATCTACAGCAACATCGCTGCTTGCCACATCCAGCTTCAGGATTGGAAGGAGGCCATAAAGGCAGCATCAGCGTCTCTCAAAGCTTTGGAAAATCTTGAACAAACCGATCCTCGACTAAACCCAGATGGATCAAAGCAAGATGGCAAAGAGGAGGGGAAGAGGGAAGACGATGACGTAGAAGAAGAAATCGTCAGCACCGGCGCCTCCCGTGCGGCTCTGGCCCCCGATGCACAGGATCAAGAGCTCACGACGCTAAAGACCAACATTCAACGGATTCGATGCAAAGCTCTCATGAGACGCGCCCGCGGAAGGACAGAGGCTGGCGGCTGGCAGAATCTTGCTGGCGCAGAGGAAGATTGTAAAGCGCTCGCCGCCAAGCCCGAAAGCCTGACCCCAGCGGATCTTCGAGTGGTTCACAAGCAACTGCGAGACCTGCCTCCACGCGTCAAGGCTGCACAAGAGAAAGAGATGGGCGAAATGTGGGGTAAGCTGAAGGATCTTGGAAACGGAATCCTGAAGCCTTTTGGGCTCAGTACAGATAACTTCCAGATGGTCAAAGACGAGAACTCAGGCGGCTACAGTATGAATTTCCAGCCTGGTGGCAAGTCATGATAAACGCCTATCTTCTCTATTGAAAGAAGACATGTTTTTCTACCTGTCTCCTATTTTACCCTTTTTACCAAGAATAAACACGCACAGCGGTCGAATCCTCAACCTTCTGACCTTCTGAATTGGGCTTTATAACGACGATGGATTGAACGAGCTAGACCGGCTCGGTGGCTCATACCAGTTCTGATACGGATGGTTTGGCAAGTTGAAATCAGCAAAGCTCAGCGGATTCACGGGTGTTTTTGTCCCCACACCAGCCATGACCGGCGGTGTCGACACTCTTGCTGGTGTCAAAGACATCGACGCTCTCCGCACTGCCGATGTTCCCATGTCCTGGCTGTTGTCTGTTTTCGGGCTCAGCATGGGCAGTTTCACACGCTCCCAGCCCCAGACTTTCTTGAGCTCCATCTCGACAGC
Source organism: Fusarium sp. NRRL 66182 (assembly GCA_013266265.1). Lineage (NCBI taxonomy): Eukaryota > Fungi > Ascomycota > Sordariomycetes > Hypocreales > Nectriaceae > Fusarium > Fusarium sp. NRRL 66182. Next base: position 73,366 of record JABFAK010000096.1, on the reverse strand, counting down.
GCCCAGCCGCCAACCGTTTGTGCTGTTGATTCTGTCAAGAAGATCGAGAACCTCTGCTTGTTCAAGTGGATTAGTGAGCACAGCAGCTGCGATTGCCAAACAGCGGATTGCAACAGTGGCAACGCCCCGGTCTGTAGTGTGGGCAACAATACCGCATACTTGGTAGGCGTGGTGCAGTTGCAAGAAGCGTAATCTCTCAGACGACGTAAGGGACTCGAGAGGATGAGTTTGTGAAAGGATACAGAGAGCAGTGTGGTAAAGCAATTGACCAATCGTTGCTTCTCGCTGGATCATCCTGTACACGCGTTATTTACACTGGCTTGAACGACAGATGGCTATGTACCTACCAGACACAAGGAAACACCGACTTGCCAATCGATTTTGTTGCCTTCACATAACCGAACGGGTGCATTGTTCTTGGACAATCGTTGTTCCAGCTGTCGCATAGTCTTTTGAGCTCATGCCACTGTGATAAGCGATTCCCTATCCAAATCTGTTCGTCTCGTGGGCTCATGTCGTCTGGTTTGGCCGTGGTCGCACGGTAGTTGGCAGCCTTTGCAACGATGTACAAGGCACGATATACCCAGTTTTGCTCGTCTCTGGCTTGGGCATCCTGATCATTGGCACGAGATGCGAAATCCATGCCCCATTCATCCGGGCTCCATGTCGTCTGCCAGTTCGCGGCCAAGCAGTTGAGAACCTCGATCCCGATATTCAACCAAAAGCATGCCAGCCCAATGCCAGTACTCTTGGCGTTCCATCCGCATTCTCGGACCAGCGCTCGGGAGCCTGCTATATGGCTCATGCGCTGCGCTGGCTTTTCGGACATTATCTCGTACACATTCAGAACGATTGCTGTTGTGGCACATTCGGCAGTGTTTCGATCGGGGTTTTGCAGGCTTCGTAGAAGCTGTGTCGTTGCCGTGTTGTAGTAGAACAATGCTTTGTCATGATTCTCTGTGGTTATGAGAGAAGTATGTTTCACGCCACATGCGAGGAGGGCATTAAGAAGCATTGTCGATCTCAGGGCATGGTATGGGATGCTTCGGGTGAAGTGCTTGTCTTTGTTGAACGAGTCCATCCATACAGCAACTTCTTCAACAAAGACCTGCATGTAAGAGATTTCCTCGGCTGAAGTCAGTATATCACGCCCCATTGGCTCAATAGTCTGGCTGGCTAACTGCCGGAGATGACTATCCCCAAACATTTGGTCGGCAGGCGGCCTCTCGATTCTCGGCGATGTTCCAAAATGCGGCATTGCCAAGTCAGCCATATCTTCGACTGTCGCTTGTCGTGACGCAGGTCTATTCCTCATCGCCATCAGCTGCTCTGGGAACACCTCTGCCCGCGGGGTTACGACAGAATGTGTTGAAGATGCTGGGGTTGCAATATTGGAGACATCGCTCACAATCCCTTGGCCGCTCTCGTTGAGTTCAAGCTTGATTTCCCCCTCTTGACGTTGCAGATTTGGAGCGTCTGGTGCTCTCGGTGCGGCGTTACCTCCAAGGTAGCTGAAAAGCTGTTGTGAGTTGGACTGGGGTCGATCGGCCAAAGTACCAGTTTCCCGCTGTTCATTTCCCAACGCCAAAGATTTCAAGTCTCCTCGAACATCATCGTCGTCGTATTCATCTCCCTCATGTCCACGAGCGTACGGGGCATAACGACCAAGGCCTCCCTGATACTCGGAAGCAATATCGCGCGATTCATCTTGGAACTCGACTAGGCTGGGGGTTAGCACAACTTCCTCGGTTTCGCTTGGCGATCTCGTACCTGCCCAATCTTCGGGAGGCGGTATAGCAGCAGGTCTGTGTAGGTTAATCTCTAGGAAGTTGAGACGTACTCCTCTTTTACACTCGCGACCTCGCTTCCGGCAATTCAGACAGTCGGGCACCGCTTCGTCGCACTTGAGATGCCTCTCGCGACATGTAAGGCAACCTGTCCGGACTCTTTTCCCTTTAGCTGGTGTGGGATTTGATGTCTGCATGGGTCTCTGAAATGTCATCTCTCTGGTGTTTTCCACGGACAATCCTGCTGTGTCTGGACTAAGGCCCGGAGGTTCGGAGATCGGAGCCGTCCCCATCTGCGAATGCCGAGAGGATCCAAAATCAAAGACATTGAAAGCGATATTATTTTCTGTCGCATATGGCCCTGCTGAATAGCCATGCCATTCTGGAGGGAACGGCATTGTCTGCCTGCCTTTGGAATCTTCATTTTGCATCGCCGCACCGAAACTGACATCAAGCACGGCGATGTCATTGGGACCTCTTCGCACAGACACTATCGCCTACCTGGCTCTCTATAAGAGGCCAGGGTAGTGGTGTGAGAATTGCGGTTGAGGTTGCTGATGCGGATGTCGAGGTGGCCTGAGGATTTGATATTGGAAAATAGGGAGCACTCTGCTGTCACATTTGAAACAAGATGACTGGATACCTACGAGTCTCGAAATTCTAGAAAATTCAATGGGGATTCGAATGAAATCATAACCTTGTGGACAATACACGGCTTCTGATCCGGCCTCTCGACCCCGGACTCGGAACAGGAAACCGTCTCCACAATCTCGGGGGTTCAAGACCAGGAGCGATAAGGCGGGGTGCAGTAACGAGCGACAAAGGACAAGAGAATGAACCGGAGGGGGCGAGGAATATAAGTTTAATCTGACATTGTCCCTAGACGAGTGTCAAGCTCCTGTGCCTTATCAACAGCTCTGGTGGTTCCGCCAGAACCCGAGTGCTGCATCCTGGTTATATGGCCAAACACCAACTACTTGGTCGAGGTGCGCAAGCCAATACCTAAACACGGACGTGTACTCCGGCTGTCGTGCGAGTACGAGTGGCCTCTACTCTCGGTTGTGATTCGGAAAACTGGCTGACAGGTACTGAGACCATTACACGGAATGGCGTCTGTGTTCAATTTCAGTCCTGTTCTGTCTTGTGCTGGAGAATGGAAGGGAACCTGTGTTGAAGAGAACGCAGCATGTTGGGCCTGGCACGAACCGACTGCTCGGCGGGATAGCTCAACGGTGCCTTGCAAGGACATGCAGGAGCATTGACCGGAGTAAGCGGCGTGTCAGGATAGGTCAAGATGGTTCTCGCGAACCTCATCTGCCGCATATCGTGAATTATATGTGTAGATTACACATGTGGCGCCCAGGATGAATGAAACTCGGCTTCCATCCTAGCTACATTAGCGGAAGCCGGATTAGACAGGTCCTCGTATTAGGATCGATAATGTTTCCCGCTGATGCGCAGGCTTCGCTTATTGAATCGCCCATCAATATACCTCGTGCACCGCGATGTCTTTTCCTGCGGCAAGACTCAGCCCATCAGACGATGTGCGATGCCAGCTGGCTACACGGAGTCAGTAGCACGGGTGCGCCCGAGATATAGAGAAGTTTTGGATGTGTCGGTTGCAAATGATAGGTGGGACAATAGCCCAAAATAACTCGGGCCTGGAGGCCAAACCTGTCTCTCAAGTCGCCTTTATATTCTTGATCTGATATATGCCACCCCGTGTTGACATGTATCCACATGCTAGCCAGATCCAGGCGTGTTTATGAACCAACATCTACCTCATCTTGGCTTGTGCTCGCTCTCTAGCTGACAGGAGCTTTGATCGATGCCTACCGAGCTAGTCATATAGCCCATCTACAACGGTGTCGCAGCGTTGACCATGAAGCACCAGCTTCTTTGAAGCCAAAGGCATAGGTTGCGATTGTGTAGATAGTGTCGGGAATTATTGGTTTCCGGTCGTAAAGTTTCTCAGTTTTTTTTTAGTTTTTTTTGTGTGTCAATGTTTGACTTGGAGAAATGATGGAAGACAGCTTCAATCAAGACGCGGTCTTGGTGTTGTTCCACAATCGCTTCTAGAAACCCAACTTTAACAACCACCTCTAAATTTCAATCATGACCACTAATTCCTCAGCACAATATGGATTCTTCAGCCCCTTCACCCAAATCTATTCTACGCGGCCATAAGTCTCAGGTCCACGCAGCTGCCTTTGTCAGATCCAATGAGCGTCTTGTCACAGGCGATGCTGATGGCTTCGTGGTGCTATGGGATCTCACAATAATGCGCCCGAGAGCTGTATGGCGCGCCCACGAAAAGGCTCTCTTAGGTGTGCGCGGCTGGGGTGACGACAAGATCATCACGTAGGACTTTACTCAACACTCGCGATGAGGCAAGTGACAGTTTGCTGACAACGATGCACAGGCATGGCCGCGATATGAAACTCATCGTCTGGCAGCTGAGCGAGGCAGACGAGGAGAATCTCAGCACGACTCTGCCCGTGGAAGAAGTGCCGACCCCTAGAGCTCAACCATGGATACTGCATCTTCTCCAAGTCAATACTCTGAATTTCTGCGCTTTCGCCGCTTGTCCCCGCGTGTCTGGGCCTATCGACACCGCGTCGGAAATTCTACTAGCGGTGCCTAATACTTTGCACTCAGACGCAGTATGCACAACCTCGATCATGCTCTGAGTTAGTAGAACTAATGCGCTCAACAGATCGATATCTATCATCTACCCTCGCAGATGCGGATTCATACCATCAAGGCTGGAGATAAGACGGGCATGGCCATGTGCCTTGCTCTTATTCACCACAAGGACGCTCTAACACTCATTGCTGCCTTTGAGAATGGCTACGCGACCGTGCAGCGCCTCGAGTCCGACGGCCAATGGGCTACGACATACCACTCACAGGCACATTCACAGCCTGTTTTATCACTGAGCGTCTACGACGACTACTTTATCACTTCTAGTGCTGACTCCATCATCGCCAAGCATCCTATACCCACCGATCTGTTCTTCCCACTAGAGAACGCGGCGCCACCCAAAAGTACCGAGCGAGTCGTTGAGATAACGGACGAGGAACCCCGGGGGAAGTCGATCCTATCAGCGGCACTCGAATCACCTCAACGGGGGGCTACTGCTGCTCCACGAAAGGGAGTTGCCTGGAAAGATCCGCTCAAGACGATCAACACCAAACATTCTGGGCAACAGAGTCTAGATATACGATCCGACGGACGAATCTTTGCCACGGCGGGCTGGGACTCGAGAGTGCGCGTGTACTCTACAAAGACGATGAAGGAGCTCGCCGTGCTGAAATGGCATCAAGTCGGATGCTACGCCGTTGCATTTGCCGACGTCAAAATATCAGATCAAGCAAAAGAAGCAGATCACTCGACAGTGGATAACGAGGCTAAGAATACAAACACCATCAGCACAAAGACAAGCTCCCTGATCAGAACAGGGCTGAGCGTCAAAGAACAGCGCATAGCCACAGCGCGAAAAACACATTGGATCGCAGCTGGTGCCAAGGATGGTAAGGTTAGCCTGTGGGATGTTTATTAGACCTATGAACAATGGAAATCATGTACAAAGGGTCTTTAACCCGCTAAAGATGTCATGTAATCATATGCATGCTGTTCGCTTTCGTCGAAGCGGGACATGAGCTAACCCCTAGGTCGGGTCGTATTAGGGAGAGGTGCCTGGCAATCGAGGCGTTTCGAAAGTGATGTGTCGTTGGAGTCTCAATAAAAAAAGACCCCTTACTCGTAATCGCAAAGACATAGCGGACTGGTTGGCTAATAATTGAATAGGCCAAGAGTAGAGGTCAACATGCCAAGTCCTTGGTAACATGCTTCCAAGCCGTTAGTACTGTCGAGAAGGTGGTACAGAAACTCAACTCACTCGTATAACCCCTTCAAGCCCCCAGCATTCTTTGTCCGTACGCCGCATTGGACTTATTACCGTTGTCAGCGATGAATGTACATTTCCAAAATGGTTTGTTCGCGGTAGCCTACCGTCATCATGCGCATTGCCCAATCGCTTCCCTTTCCCGTCTCCCACCATATCCTGAGGATCCAAGCCGCCACAAGCGCATCCCGCACCTCAGCAGTCATCTCGGCCGAAATGACTAGGCTCATGCTTGTCCTTTCATCCTTGACCTCTCTCGCTATCAACTCGCCATCACCGTCTCTCCATTCGTAGCCGACCGCCCTGCTCCGCGAGGAACACGCCTCAAACAGCACTCCCCGAGACTCGAGCTTACGCTCAGCACCCCTCACGGCGCGCTCGAAGCGGTATCCCTTGCCCTGCCGCAGCAATCCGCCGGTTCGAAAGTGCGATATTCCGAAGGTGCACAAGGAGCGGCGGGTGGCGGTCTCGGCGTGGAAGGCAAACGTGGGGAACTCGGCGGCGGTCGGATGCTTGAGGTCGAAGATGTGGCGGTTCTTGAGGACGATCTGGGGAAGACCGGCAGACGTTTTGACGACTGGGTCGACGCGCTCAACTTTTATACTCCGGTCATTTTCGCGGAGGTACCCGATCGAGTGGGAGAACTCGTAGAGAGGTGGTGCTTGGGGGTCGGTTGAGTAGATGAAGCGTCCTGAGATGTAGAGCGTTGCAGGGCCGAGGACCGTTTTGGTAGTGGGGGATGCTGCAGCGGGAGTAGGGGTCGTGTTGACCAGGGTATCATAGGACGGCAATTCGGGATTTGAATAGTCGGGCGGTGGAAGGTCTGTCATGTTTCAATTGCAAGAAACTCAAATAATAAAATTGAGCTGAATAGGGGAACAAAGATGGGTTCAAGGAAATCAAGACCAAAAGTGTCGCGTGCTCTGTATCTATCAGATGGACTTTGGCTGTTATGACGTGGAGTTTATTACCGAGCGGATACAACTGCGGCCAGGCCAGCCACAGCCGCATGTGGGCTGATGATGCTTCGCCTCAACACACGGCATCTCCATCCACGAAAGAGCGTATTCAGCATTTGCATTAATGAATCCTGGTATTTGAGATAATCCCTAGCAATTATGATAGATAGATAATACGCCAAACGCCTCCTCTTTATTCCCCGCATATCGGCATCATTGGCCGCTCCACATTGCAACTCGACTTACAGACGAGAGCCGAGGTTGACATGAATGGCCTTGGTGTTGCTGTACGCCTCAAGGCCAGCCTCACCAAGCTCACGACCGATGCCGCTCTGCTTGACACCGCCAAATGGGATGTAAGGCTCGCTGTCCTGTGTGCTGTTGATCCAGACCATACCAGCCTCGATCTCAGCAGCCACGCGGTGCGCGCGCTCAACGTCCTTGGTAAAGACAGCAGCACCTAGACCATATGTAGAGTCGTTGGCAAGCTTGAGGGCCTGCTCCTCATCGCTGAACTTGGTGATGACCACTACGGGGCCAAAGATCTCCTCGCGGAAGACGCGCATCTGGTGGTGCACATCGCCGAAGACGGTGGGCTGGACAAAGAAGCCCTTCTTGGAGGAATCGACGGGCTGGCCTCCTGCAAGGAGCGTGGCGCCCTCAGACTTTCCAATCTCGATGTACTGGAGGATGCGGTCGTACTGCTGCTTGGAGACCTGGGGACCCTGGTAGCTCTCCTTGTCCCACTGGTGGCCGACCTTGCTGACAGTCTTGGTGGTCTCGACGAAGCGCTTGACAAAGTCGTCGTAGATCTTGTCCTGGACTAGGAGGCGAGAGGTAGCTGTGCAGATCTGGCCCTGGTTGGACATGATACCCATGTGCGACCACTTGACAGCCTCGTCGAGGTCGCAGTCGTCAAAGACAAGGAGGGGAGACTTGCCTCCCGTCTCGAGGGTGATGTTCTTGAGGGTCTTGGAAGCCATCTCCATGATCTTGGCACCGGTAGCCGTGGAGCCAGTGAAGGCGACCTTCTCAACAAGAGGGTGCTGGACTAGAGGAGGTCCAGTCTCGCCGCCGTACCCGTTGATGACGTTGAAAACGCCAGGGGGGAAACCAACCTCCTTGATGGCCTCGCCGAGGAGAAGGATGCTAAGGGGTGTTTGCTCGGCGGCCTTGATGACGATGGTGTTGCCGCACGCCAGCGCAGGGCCGATCTTCCAGGCGGCCATAGCGAGGGGGTAGTTCCAGGGGATGATCTGGGCAACGACGCCAAGGGGCTGTCGTAGAGTATAGGCGAGCTTGTTGGGGTTGGCAGTGATGGTCTGGCCGGTGATCTTGTCGGCCCAGCCAGCGTAGTAGCGGATAGTGTTGACGACCTCGACGACGTCGCCTCCCTCGGCATCGGCATAGACCTTTCCTGTCACCGGGTCAGCAAAACGTATTCACCAGCCAAAGAAAGCTGCCTGTATCGTACCGTTGTCCCAGGCCTCCGAGGTAGCAAAGATCTCCTTGCGCTGCTCAATGTAGTCGGCGAGCTTGTTCATGAGGACACCTCGCTCGGGGGGAGGGAGCTTCTTCCATGAGGGGTTGTGGAAAGCGGCGTGGGCTGCTTTGACAGCCTTGTCGACGTCATCTGCGCTGGCAGCGTGGACTGTGGCGATCTCCTTCTCGGTGCTGTCACCCATGTACCCATCAGCTCACCATGTCAGAGGTTCAAGATGGCTCACGTACGCAGGATCGATGGAGGTGATCTTTTGGCTTGAAGAGCCGGGAACAAACTCATTGTTGATGAAAAGACCGGTAGGCTGCTTGTACGTGACGCCGTTGGGCGCCTCGAGGTTGACAAACAGGTCCGACATGGTGCTGAAGCTTTTCTGTCTAGTTGTGATGATTCGGCCAAGTGGAGCAATTGAGAATCGACGCCGAGAGTAAACTACAGGTCGTAATGGAGCAGAATACACCGAATGGCAGAGACCAAGGGCAGCGCCCATCTTCTTATAGCTCCTCAATGACATGGCTGGGACACTCTGAGGAGGGGTAGGTAGTTTTAGCTGTATGTATGTATGCAGTATTACATTACCCCACAGTTGATTAGCAAAAGGGCTATCAAATTCCCGAATAGAGGAATTGGCAAGCTGCTTTTGACTGGTACAGGAATGCAATGTTTTGCCTCTTTATGGTATGGTTGCCATGCTGGCTGGCGGGTATAGAGGGACCGGCAATTGCTTCCTATACCGGCACTGTGATTCAGCGTCGCTGGAACCGCGTCTACTTTACTATTTAGGCTTGGACGAGGATCATGATGAATTCGCTCGGTGGGCATCATGACAGCTCTTATCGATAACGCGGTATAGAGGATGCGTATAAGAGTTTTGGGTTGTGCAAAAAGGTTGGTCAGCCGAGGTTCTCATATCTTTTTAAGCCCTTTCCCGTCCTACCATGGAAATCAGCTCTCAGCTATAGCCAAATGTCTTGGACTCACAAAGTTCATTGACGCAAAGTACGGATAACTTGTCCATCAAACCGGCACTGATGCCGGGGCGCATAGTTGACCATATTTGGCATAGATGCCAAGACATCTCCAGTTGTCGCTATCAGTATCACGAGCATAGGCACGTGTGCTGTTGCTCCAAGCCAGTCATGTGATGGCAGCTGAATGAGGCATCACTACTGCTATCAACTCTTATCCTGTCCCTCGCAAACTATGGATTCTCTTTGGTCCGGCGTTAAGATTGTCTCACGTGGCACCCCAAAAATGAAATTACCATGAACTGGCCGAGAATCAGATTGAATCTTGCCAACGCAATCACCACAATTAATAAGCTCGAGTCGGCCTCGGAACAACTACAACAACTTGGCAGCATTCACACTTGGTCAGCACTGCAGTCAAGACAACAGAGCTACCCAAATAAATGTATGGCATCATATCGATACCGGCGCTTACAAACTCCGCTCGATCTGCGGCACCGCCGCCTGAGTCGTCCGCGGTTCGTCCGTGACCGTGGAATGAGGTTTCATCCCCCTCGGCACAGAAGTTGGTTGTCTGGTCTTGGATAAGGGACGCAGGTCCTCGGAATTGTGACTGGTGGGTAGTTATGCCCAAGGCGTCAGGTCCAGTCTAATCTGCAATCATCTTTCAAGCAGAGATCAATTTCTGGGCCGTCGTTTCCTCTATAGGCCCTTTGATGGGGCTGTCTAAGACAGTGTCCAGCGAAATGCTGACGGCGTGAGATAAGAACATGGACTTACACCAGCACGGCAAGAGGGTAAGGCGGCGCTCTCATGGTCTCAACACGTTGAACTTTTTGCTCTTTGGTGTTGAATCATTGAACGAGACCTTCTTAACTCCGGGGTTCCCGATGGACGTCAGACTGAATCTTACACGCTGTGTATTTTAGCCAGCTGTCTCGACTCTTAGCTGCTTGACGTGACGATACCGGTAGTTCTATTACGTTTATTCGGCCATTCGTCATTTCCTGCTTTTCGGTCTAAATGAGTCACTGAGTTGTCATTGTCTGACCTTGAGATCGGCTCTGCTCTACTAGCTAGCATTCTTAGCAAGCGTTAAGTTTGAGTTATTCAACGCGTTATGCCAAGCGTTATGCGCTACCACGTACCGTAGGGCTATCTACCGGTATCTTTGAGGCAAGACGCGGCGATCTATTGTCCCTGGAGAATGGATAGCGTAGATCTTCCATGCAACGCAGCACGTGGGAGGGATGAATCTACGTCTTTCAGCTGCTCAACATGTGTCCGGTTTGAGAAGATTGATGATTCAGGGGGGAAAAAAGTCTGTAGTCCGCTTATGCGGATCAAAAGCGAGGATTTCAAATTTAACAGCACCACAGACGTGCAGGTCGGGCCTAATAGAGACTCCCATGGGCAACAACCCGTCACAAAGACTCATCAACATGTCCGCACGCATTGGTGAGCGTATTGTTCTTAGCGTGGGCGCTTGGCTGGTTCGAGAGGATTTGGGCTGACGAGATATCGTAAAGGGTGTTGGCGGGCGGAGATTAGTTGGAGTCCGCCACTCCGCCTCTCGTTATGCTGACAGGACTCTACACTACTGTACACTGCACTATGCAGCTTCTCTATCAATATCAGCCATAAGGCATTTAGCGGAATTTGTGCGTAGACAAAGCTTAACTCCAAGACAGGGCAGGAGTTGACACAATGTGTGTTGTGAATCTCAGTAGTTATAAGATACTCGTAGCTCGCTGTCGTTGATGGTGTTCCAGACCTCAGAACAGCACCCTTTTATCATAGTACTCAGCCCTGGAGCTTCAATATAAGCTTAAATCACAAGCACAAGCTTTGTCTTTGTCTTGATTTTGTTCTTGTATGACAGTAGCGTCAGCAATCACAATGGCTGCCGACCAAGCTAAACTCGAGGTCCCTGCGACCACGGATCGTGCCGAATCTACAACCTCTACTCTTCGAGGAGAGGAAGTTCAGGAGAAGAAGGGGGAACAGCAACTCGATGAGGATGTCGAGACTGGCACTGTTGAGCCTGCCAAGGGCACAGATGGTCCCAGTGAGGATGATTACCCTTCGGGTATCAACATGTTCTTCATCGTTCTCGCTCTGGTCATGGCTGTCTTTCTCTTCTCCCTGGATCTGGTACGTTGCGCCTCCGTTACTCGACAGACAGGTCGTCATGCTCACACTTCATCGCCAGACCATCGTGGCCACAGCTATCCCCGAGATCACGACCGAGTTTGAAGGTCTTGATAAGGTGGGATGGTATGGCGCAGCCTTCTTCATGACTGTCGGTGCTTTCCAGTCAACCTGTAAGTCGCTCCAGCCCCCTTTCATTCTAGACTTTGCTTGCTGACTCGACCAAGGGGGTAAAATCTACAAGTACTTTCCCCTCAAGACATCGTTCATCGTCGCCATCTTCATCTTCGAGCTCGGCTCCGTCATCTGCGGTGCTGCCCCCAACGCGGAGGCCCTCATTACCGGCCGTGCCATCGCTGGAGTCGGCGGTGCCGGACTCGGTGCTGGAGCGTACACAATCATCGGCTTCTCTGCACCTCCCAAGAGGCGGCCTGCCTTTACTGGAATCATCGGCGCTGCCTATGGAATTGCTAGTGTCATCGGTCCTCTCCTCGGCGGTGCCTTCACCGATCACGTCTCTTGGCGATGGTGCTTCTATATCAACCTCCCCATTGGAGGTGTTTCCGCCGCCATCATCTTCTTCTTCTTCAAGACTCCCCGTGCTGCTGTCCCTGTCAAGGCCCCTCTCATGGAAAAGTTCCTGCAGATGGATCCCCTCGGTATTGTTCTGATGATGGGTCTCACCATCTCATACATTCTTGCTGTCCAGTATGGAGGTCAGGCTCATGCCTGGGACTCTTCCGTTGTTATTGGTCTTCTGGTTGGCTGGGTCGCCATCACTATCGTCTGGGCCATCTCCTGCTGGGTCCAGGGTGAGCGTTCCATGATTCCCGTCCGCATTCTCAAGGACCGCACTGTCTGGGTCATGAGTGCTTTTGCCTTCATCTTTGCCGGTTCTTTCTTCCTCGCCATCTATTACATCCCCATCTACTTCCAATCGGTCCACGGCACTTCTCCTACTGGCAGTGGTGTTCGTAACCTACCCCTGATCATATCTGTCACCTTTGCCACCATCATCAGTGGTGCTCTCGTCACGGCTACTGGCTTCTACCAGCCCCTGATGATCGGCGGTGCTATCGCTGCGACTGTCGGTGCCGGCCTTCTTTACCTTCTTGACGTCGACACCTCTACCGGAAAGTGGATTGGCTACCAGATCCTTGCTGGCGCTGGCTGGGGAGTTGCCTTCCAGATTCCCATGATCGCTGTCCAGGGCACTGTTGATCCCAAGGATCTTGCCTCAGCCACAGGTATCCTTTTGTGTAAGTGCCTCCCATCCTATAGCTACGAACATCTCGCTGACAGCATACAGTCTTCCAGGGTCTTGGCGGCGCCTACATCGTCTCAGCAGGTCAGGCTGCCTTTGTCAACCAGATGATCTCTGATGTCACCGAGAATGCTCCTCAGATCAGCAGGGCAAGGCTTATTCTCACCGGAGCCAACTCTCTTCGCGAAGCTTTCACCCCAGAAGAGCTACCCATTGTAATTGATGGTTACATGCATGGCTTGAACGTTGTCTTTGCCATGGCCATTGCCTTTGTTGGTTCCACCGTCTTGATTAGCTTGCTCGTTCGCTGGAAGAAGCTCAATCTGGAGAACCTCACTGGCGGTGCAGCTTAAAGCGTTGAGTTCTTCTCTTTTCTCCGGGTTGGGAATAATGAGTGTGTTTACTGGGTGAAGCGTCACCTGTGACAAGACCTTTTACGGATTTATGATGCATAATGCTGGTGTCAAGCCCAAGACTTGACCACATAGAATGGCGTTTAGGATGTGGTTTCGACAGATATACTCTCCAATCATTGTTAATAACATAGATGATGTTTCTAACTACATACTGCTTCGTTTTTACCTCGCTACAGCTGAACACTTGGGTTCTGTAAACACATGAATAGGTTTTGGTCAAATTTGTATTTGCCTTCACATTCAAAGAATGGTCCTCCTTGATATTAAACTACCTAGGCTATCGAATTCTTACTGCCTTCTTTGAGCCGTCTTAATTTTCTTCAATTACGGACTGCATGTTCATGTCCAAAACGAGCACCTGAGATGCTCCAGGGTAACCCCCTATCAACTCCAAGATGGACTAAACCCCTGCCTACCAGTCTCCAAAAATAAAACTCCACCAAGAATAACCAACAGCGTCCCTAAAACTCCGCGGCAGAAACCAGCACGAGAGTCTCTCCTGCGCCCACTGGCTGCCCAGCCATGATATGATATTATCTCTCGGCCCTGATTAAACTCTTTCTCTCCTCTTCTCCTCTTCCATCGTTCACAATGCTTCCTCTCCGCTTCCGCCTCTTCCTCCGACATCGCCCTCAACCCCCCTTCACCACCATCCGTACAATGGCTTCCTCCTGCTCCTCTTCGTCTCGCGCCGAGACGCTCCCCCGGTCGTCGATCCGCGTCCTCCGCTCCGTCGAATCACTGCGCCGCTGGCGTAAGCCCCATGTTCTCGACCACCGCTCCGTTGGCCTCGTGCCCACCATGGGCGCCCTGCATGAGGGCCATCTATCATTGATCCGCGCCGCCGCAAAGGAGAACCACCACGTTGTCGTGAGCATCTACGTCAATCCGGCGCAGTTTGGTATAAAGGAAGATTTGACGTCGTATCCCGTCACTTGGGACGAGGACGCAAAGAAGTTGGCTGCGCTGGATAGGGAACTCGCAGATGATGGAGGAAACCTTGGTCGCATCTCTGCTGTCTTTGCGCCCACGACACCAGAGATGTACCCTAGCGGTTTCCCGGGCCAGGAAATTGATAGCAAGGGCAGCTTTGTCACCATTACTCCTGTTGGGGAAGTCCTCGAGGGCGCCAGTAGACCAACCTTCTTCCGTGGCGTTGCCACAGTGTGCTTGAAGCTCTTCAACATTGTCCAGCCGGAGCGTGCCTATTTTGGCCAGAAGGACGTTCAGCAGACAGTGGTTATTCGTCGTATGGTCGAGGACTTTCTCATCCCTATGAGTCTTGTTATTCAACCCACTGAGCGCGACATCGATAGTCTGGCACTCAGTTCTCGAAATGTCTACCTCGGCCCTCGACGAAGATCTGTTGCTACTGTATTGCCTGGCGCGCTGTTCGCGGCTGCCGGCGTGTACACATCGGACGGCCTGCGTGATCGAGCAAGTATTCTTGATGCGGCGCATAACTTTATCACTGCCGTCGCAACCGCTCAATCCGAGCTTCCTCCCACAGAGCGTGTGCTCTTCGAGGTTGACTATATATCTCTTGCGGACCCAGATACGCTAGTTGAGGTGGACGAAGTAGACCCCTCGCGTGGAGCTATCCTCAGCGGTGCCATTAGGATGCTGCCAGTAGAAAAGGCCCAGGAAGGTGAAGATCTAGGATTCAGTCGAGGTCCGATGGTCCGTTTGATAGATAACATCATCCTGAAGCCCCAGGAGTCCAAGGATGCGTAGACATTCGAAGTAAAAGAAACAAGACGAAAAAACTATACCCGAACACATTCAAGCTGTTCAAGAGCCGATCTGGCAATGCCGAGTTGAATACGAGAGCATGCTATTGTACTTGGCCAAATGTATATATATATATGTAAATGCTCCATGACATGGCTGATAAGGCAGTAGTACACTTGAAAGAAAGCGTCATGCCTGACTTCCGAAATTCAGGCATGGCTGAGAATGAACAAAAGACCATCGCAGGTAGAACACATGTTGTACATATATATGCCCAGTAAAACACCTTCTCTTAAAGATGAGCCCGAGCTCTCTCCTCTCTCTTCTTCTTTCCCTCCCGCATGCTCTTCCCAAATGCTTCTTTCTCTTCGCTATTCAGTCGACTTGGCACCTTGCCTTTACCACTTCGCTCTGCCTCGACTGTTTCCTCCCAGAGCTTACGGCCCAGCTCGTCGGTGAGTCGGAGTACGCGGCTGCTGACAGTAGCTCCATCGCGACGATTTTTGCCCTCGCGGCGTGACTTGGCGATTTTCTCGGTAAAGTCCCATAAGTTTCCCTCTGCGAGAAGAACACCCGTGTTTGGATCGCGAGGTGTCCACCAAGAAGAGTCGAGTTGGACGCGCGGAGGGATTTTGGAGTCTTTGGACTTTACAACATGAAGCATCTGGTCTTGCTCGAAACGCGAATACGAGTTCTTCAGAGTCTCTTTGTTGACAGCCTCAAAGTAGGAGAGATCGCCCTGGTGATAAAGCGTCTTGCCGAGCTAAAGAACAGATTTGTGAGCGTGCTTGACTAAAAACAGTGGCAATGGGTCGACTATTGAATACAAAGAAATACTTACGAGTTGAGCACTGTTGTGTGTCTTGCCTTGCTCAATCCAGATTTCCCCGTTCTGGCCAGAAGGAGGAGTAAGTCCCATAAGAGACACCGCTGCCAGCCAGGCCGCTTCGATAAAAGGCCAGATGAGAAAGCAGTAAAAGTCGTAATTTTCTCTTCCAGCCTTCCTCTCTTGCTCTGCAAGCCCAACCATAGTGACATTTCCCTCTGTGTCTCGGTCGACTCGAATAATTTTATCTGCTTCCAGCCCTCGCAAGGTCCTGTGCAGATTGGTGTCGAGACCCTCACTAGAAAAGATGAACTCGCCACGGAATAATGATGAAAGGAAGGACACTTGTTCCTTCAGTTCACCGAATGGCATATCTTGAATCTGCGGGCCGCCTCCTTTCTTCACTCGCGAGTACATCGCTGCACTTACAAGCGCCTCATAAATAAAAAGATGAATGGTCATGTTTCGATAAAAGGACAATTGAAAGCGGTCAACAGCATAGTATGTGGGCTCAGCAAGCCCTTCTACGACGCCAACAAGGTCCTTGCCAAGAACCTCAAGTCCGCGTTCAATGATTTCAGTCAGAGGTGCGTTGCCAAAATGGGCTACGCGTCCACCCTTTGCGCGCACACGTTCCGTGAGCCATGTAACGCGACGTTTCAGCTCTTCTTTGCCAACCCCGCGGCCGCGAAGCGTTAGAAGAACCGTACCGATCAGTGCTGTTGGCATCACGACAGATACATCGTTGATATCGCTCAGTACCTGGTATCCCATTGTGCGCAGGAGCTTCTCTCGCACAGCCCGAACCTCTGGATGTTGGTGATCTGTGTCGAGTCCGCGTGGGATGCTGGGAAGCTTTGATAGCTGATCGTCCAAAAACTTTCGTAGACTCCATGGTTCATGGAACCGAACATCTACGCGACCAAGGCGTAGAGATAAAACCGACGATCCTCCACTCAAGAAATCGGCGAGGTTTTCTTTCTTTTTGGGCATTCCGAGTAGCTCTGTGACATAGCCCTCCGTCTCAATAACCTTGTCATACTGAGTGCTGACAGGGCAGATAATAGCATCTTCAACTCGTCCCGATAGAATACTATCAAGGATGAAACTGAGGATACCGAACTTTGGCGGTAGCAGCTTTCCTGTTCGAGACCGACCTCCCTCGATGAAGCATTCAAAGTTGTAACCCTCCTGAAGCAGCGTGTCGATGTAGGATTGAACCAGTGTGGTGTAGAGAACGTCATCACCGAATGCTCTTCGAATCCACATAGCTCCAGCGTGCTGAAGGAACTGACCCACGACGGGCATATTCAAATTATCTCCCGCCACGACGATTGGTAAGGTGAGACCTAGACGGTAGCAAATAAGTTGTAGAGAGACGTAGTCGACGTGTGATCGATGACTTGGCAGGAAAATTATGCTCTGCTTCTTTTGGGCTGCTACCTCGGCGACCTTTCGCAATCGCAGAACCTCCTCACTAGAGACATGGATCCCTTGGTGATAGGCGCGCGTCAACAGCTGAGTGCAGAGGTAATAGGCCCCACGGATAAAAGTTTTGTTTTCCAACTTGCATATCATGTCGTCTGTCCATTTCTCTGCCAATTCTTGAAGCCCTGTCTCAATCTCATTGAGCCGCTGAGAACGTTTGACGCCATAGTCTTTACTGTCCCTCGGTAGCATACCCTCACGCTCTTCAACAGCAACACGGTGTTCAGCAAGCTGACTAATTCTTTGCTGGAGAAGAGGTGCCGAGAGGACCATATTCTTCATGTTCTCTGAGAAGCCCGAGTAAAAGACTGGTTGGCCAATGACGTGGTCATAGGCTCGCCATCCTTGGCCGGATACATAAAGCGATACTTCACGAAGAAATCTAAAAGGAATTTCGTCAGTACATGTGCGATAGGAAATAGCAGATCATACCATGCTCAAATGAGCGAGATGGTGGTGGAAAGGGGCGCGTTACTGCAAAGGTTCAGAGCGGAACGAGGCAAACTTGTCCATCAACGCCTCTTCCTTCCCCTCGGAAATGGCTCTTGGCGGCGGCTCAACAAAGCCACTCGGCTGAAGTGTAACTTCATCGCCTAGAATTTGAAGGTCTGGTGCCGAATTGGTTGAGGAATCGACGGCATCTTTGTTATACGACATGGCCGGTGTTTCTTTTCAGGAGTTGACGATCAGCTGTGGTTTCTTCTCAACAACACCATCGCAAAGCTATTAAAAAACCACACCACAGTCCGAGGAATTTTCGGCTAATTTGATATAGGATATAGACTTCGAGAGCATTTGTTGTCCGGCTATCCGTGAGGTCCTAAGGTAATAAGGTGTGTATTCTTGAAGTTCATAACGAAACACAACCAAAACATCATGGCCGAGTTAGTGAGAGATGGGATCGGCTAAGTGGGGCATTATTTCCTGCCGAGCGGCATGTGAAGAGGTAGGAGCTAGAGGAGCTTGAGGAGTTGTGGACCCACTACCATTTCCCCAGAATTCTATCCGGACTAGGAGTAATGCCGCTCGGGCGCGGCTTATTTCCGCCCAAATCCTTTTTTTCCTCCTCGATTGCTTCTTGCGTCGATAGCAAGTAGCTTGACTTGCTGAGCGTCTCAGCTCACCTTTCAGCTTCAACAGTCATGGCTAGCACAGCGCAACAAGCTACGCAGAATCTGCTGGCTCGAGCACATTCCCCTGACAGCGTCAACCGTATCTACTCGGAAAAAATCCAGCATCGCCCACTCATTCTTCGACCGACCTCTCCTCCGCCATCTACCATCAATGCTCGTGCCGCACGCCGAAAGGCTCGCCAAGATAAAAAGTCAAGGCAGAAACAGCGGCCCAAGCCCCTCTCATCGCGAGAGAGACGGAGCCTAGGTCTCCACGATATACCCAAGGATGGACAAAAATATCACATTTATGAGCCCTTGAGTCAGCTGTGGTTAGGATATGCTCGTGAGCTACTCGGAAACGACATGTCTACGGGAGGACCCAGCGCGGCGGTAAAGTTGGCAAGTGCTGAGTTTCATGGCGCTCCTATTCAAGTTGTTCGAAGCCATTGTCCGAGTCGAGTCGGCATCCAAGGCATTGTCGTCCGCGATCTCAGGTTTGTTTTTGAGATTATAACGAAGAAGCGGGGAGTCAAAGTAGTCCCCAAAGAAGGCACCATGTTTCGTATCGAAGTTCCGACCGAGAAGGATACCATAAATGGCGACCAGAGTTCCGACAAAAAGTTTGCTTTCGAAGTCTTGGGAGATCAGGTGATGCTAAGGGCACCAGATCGTGCGAATAAGAAGTTCAAAGCGCGCTTTCTGCCAAATGTGTGAACCTTTTCCCACATTTCAATGGAGCTTTATAATACCGATCAGGCATCTATGTCATCACGAACAATCTAGTGGTACAGACAGAGTGTGCCCGTCCAGAGATGTATACTTGCGTTACATCAAAGCTTACTTTGTATGGCCGTGGCTTGCGATACACCCCGAAATCTAATCACCGTGGCCGCATCTGTTAAGAATTACTTTGCAGGCGCTATGTTCTTACGAGTGCTTACTTCTGAAAAGAAGGATGCCGCCTATTATGCGGCAATACCCCGAATTGCTGGCTTCATTCAACTCGGGTTGATAGACGCAGGTAGCTCCCTAAAGCTCAGTCTTGCACAGTCCCATCGACCAACATGCCGTTTTGGCCATTCAATCGCGCTGGTGCCACGATTTTGAGCACCTGTCAGCTCCCCCATATGGGTGCGTGAGACGTACGTTCATGATGTTGATCAAGGTGGTGGTGATAATCAGCACATTAGTCTAGGTGTGATGATCGACATAAACGCGCACAAACCATTCCGGTTGTTCTTTGCGATTAGCATAGGTTGGGCATTTCTTCTCAGCGACATAAAGTTGAAGGGCTCAAAGTCGACGGTGACTACCTATTCAATAGATATTGATCTTGTTCTTCACCTTCCATATGTTTGGCTACTTGGGAATCGTGGTTCGAATGCAAAACACTACAAACCGTCTTCTCTCTTTGACGGCACGCTAGCATGCTGTAGCATGTTTCTCATAAACTCGTACTAACGTATCATTTCCCTCTGTGATGACCAAAGTCGAATGTTGTTACACAATGATCCCGAGTTTAGCAATGGTCCCGATTACTATAATGTCTTAAGAGACTCTGTGGAGTGGTGGTTAGGTTTGTGCATATGGGGAGTTGCTGGTACATAACACTAGCATGAACTAAAAGTCATGGGCCTTATTTGCAACTTCGGAAACTAGCTTATAATCTACTCTCTGAAGCCTAGCTGAGAGTCATGAAGCTTTATGGGACCGCTAATAGCCACAGTATCTAACTTAGCTAGCTGATAGAAAGTCGTGAGCATGTAGGCAACGAGTGGGTCAGAGATGGCTGATGCAATCAATAATAAGTTGTGGATGCAAAATTATGTATCTATCTATTCTAGGCCAGCTGTGTTGCGTTTCGGATAAGAAAGGGCGATAGGGTAAATAGACAATATTAGATGACAAGGTAGAGTGGTAATGTGGAATACACGCTTACAGGCACAGGTGCCCAAATGAAGGCATCTACAAGGACCTGAGGAGGTTGAAATGCAGTAATATATGATGCCATAAATTGATCGCATCAGCCTCAAGCCATATTCTGCATGTGTGCCTGGCTCACCCTAAAGGAGGGTATAGAGTGAGCTCACTCCGGCATAGCGTTGATAGAATTAAATGATCAAATCCTTATAGTAAAGCCTATCCTATGCAGAGAATGCCCCAAATACTTGTTACTCTGTTTATGTATTTATCCAAAGGTTGTTAGGTAGTGTTTGATACATGCTGCAACCTGTTGAGCTCATTGCATCTAGCGACGTGCATTTCTTCTCAAGGCTGGATAACGCGACGCGCTCTGACGTGACGTGAAGGGACGGAATGGATGTCATACAGTGCCTGACTGTGCGACGGTACCTGTTTCTGCCCGGGCTGGTACTAACGTACAAGTAAATGTTTTTGCCACATTGAGCAATATCTGATCGATACTTACCTAGGTAGGTACCGAGATTCGATATTAACCGAGCCTTGATCGAATAACAGAATCCCCCTGACCCAGTAATTCGGTAACCAATTAGCCCATGTACAGTCCATACTTGGTAGGCACCTTATAGAGCATTTAAAATAGACACAATGACACGGGTGGACGAGATTTAAGGACTCCTGGGTCAAGCTCCATTTTCGTTTAGGATTCAGCCCTGATGACCTTGCTCTCTGCAGAGGAAACACAGTCTTCAGCCGGTAGAACCACGGTAGAAGCTTTGAGTGGGCCGACGTACGACATGCTCTAGCCACTCAAAGTCACTAACCCCCACTAATCACAGACTGGAGTTAGGTGGCCTCGACAGTGCTAATTCCCGCTGGCGAGGTTCCATGCCACCACAGGTGGACTGGAACCCTGGAGGAGGCTGGCAAGCACAAGCAGATTCAGGTACCTCACTATCTATTTTTGCCCGCCCAAAACCTTCCATTTGATTTTTTCCCTTCCCCGTTTAAAGGTCACCCAAACCACAGCGTTTACATCACCACTGCAAGCTCACACGAAACTCCTCTTCTCCTCGGTTTTCCGAAAAGAAAAAAAAAAAAGAAACATTATTCAACAAATCCGTCGCGCTCATTGCCGATTACAAACAGTATCACCATCGTTTACGATATCGCATACACCACTTCGCCCGCCGTCTTCGTCTTGTGACTAGGTACACTTCAAGCATCATTTTGTGCTCCGTATCCTAGACTATCCACCGAATATTTACCTTGTTGCTGCGCGTTCGCTCCAGCAGGCTCCTCAACAAGCGTATTTCAACCACATCGCAGCGTTAGGTCACCGTCCCTCAGCTGTTTGGATTGCATCATTCTCGATTCGACCGACGATCGACGCAACGTTGACCTCGAACGACAACGACGTTTCACACCCAACCCCGTCCGCTCGAATTCGCAACCGCACTCGAGGAGACGAGTTTCCAAACCGCTTGATCATATTTTCTACGATAGCGCTTACCCAATATGCCGACTAATCTTCCCTCGAGCTTTGCCTCGGCTGCCGCTGGCCAGAACGCCAACTCCAGAGGCGGAAGGACTGATGGAAGGGGAGCTATTTCTGGAGATTGGTAAGTAATTGCCACTCCTTCTTTTGTGTTCTGCTGTGTGTTTCCTGCTGGAGCCGTTATCATCGTGGAATGCTGTGCTGCATACTGTGTCCCCCTGTCGCCCCGCGTTCGGTGTGCGGTGTACAATATGCTGTATGCTGCGCAGTGCTTGGCTGGTCTGTCGCGGGTGGGCCTCGGAATGCTATAAAATCTGGTTATGCTGAGTATAGGACCATCAACTACCCTTGTGTGTTAGTGCCAAGTGGTATCTATGTCACAGTGTATGTCTGATAATGATCAGTTGCACGATCTGTGGCCTTGTCATGCAATCTCTATCAGCCCACTAAGATCTACTCCCTCTCTGAACTGTCACTAACCATGTCTCCAGGGCGAGGAGGGATGGCCGTTCTACTAATGGTACTCTCACCTTCCGACGATCAT
Organism: Fusarium sp. NRRL 66182; assembly: GCA_013266265.1. Lineage (NCBI taxonomy): Eukaryota > Fungi > Ascomycota > Sordariomycetes > Hypocreales > Nectriaceae > Fusarium > Fusarium sp. NRRL 66182. The sequence continues at coordinate 51,291 of JABFAK010000096.1, read as the reverse complement.
CTACGACTCCTCTGGGTCAGCCGTCTTCGCAGCCCCCGCTGTCGACTGACCATGCAGTTCAGCCCCCCGCCGCCGAGAGCCATATTGCCCCCGTGACTGCATCCGCCGCGACATACGAGTTGTCTCCAGCGAGGTACACAAGGGAGGAACTTCTAAGCATGTTCCGCTTGCAAAAACCTACCGATGAACCATCTAGATTGTTTGCCCCAGGCTGGAATCCAGGTCAACTTAACGGGCACACGCCTAGGGGGTGGGGAAAGAGCAACGACAACCACATCCCTCAAGAGCCTAATGCTTGCTGGGATGATTCTGGGGATACAATTCCAATGGGACTGCAGGATATGTCGTTGGAGGAGAAGGAGGTGCGCCAGCCCCCGCAATACTGACATTTGGTGACCAAACTTTTGTGCTAACCACTAGTAGGCTTTTAATACAGATATTAACTCGCCGCTTAAGCCTCCGGCCCAAAATAAAGATGTTCACCAGGGTGGCGCAAATGGGCGCAAGGCATCCTTATCCCAAGGTACTTCCAACACTTTCGGTGTCAGTTCGCCTTCATCTGCTACTCGACCTGGAACTCGACGACGCGAGACCATCGAATCGAATCCGTTTGGTGGGAGCGCCCTTGCATCTCCTACTGCTGCCAGCCGCTTCTCTCGTGACGACCCCTCTTACTGGTTCCCGCGTAAGAATACCGATCTCAAAGAATCTGAAGCCGACGAATCTGACGGCGAGTCTGGTTCTCGCGAAGCTCCCGGAAAGCTGCCGGCTTTTGGAAGCCTGATGCGGTCTAATACGGGTGGGATTGGTGGCGTTGGCTCCATCTGGCCACCCTCTAACCAGAGCACTCCTGGTGCTGGAGGATTCGGCAACTTTGCTCTGACCCCTTCGCCTGCCGTTGGTGACAAACGTGTAGGCGGTGCTGCCACTGGAAGCAGGCTGGCCCATCTCATTCCCAAGGACAGTTCTGACGGCCTAGGTGGCAAGGCAGCTGAGAGCCCAAACCCTCTTAATCAGCAGTCCTGGAGATCTCGCCCGCGAACAGACACTGATCCATTCGGCGACGACACTCTTTCGGGAAGTGCCGTTCTAGGAGGCGCCCAAGATACTGATGCCCCTGGTCTACCCCAGCAGGGCAATCGGGTAGGTGTTATGGGCACTCCTGTAAAGGGCTCTGCAGGCGATTTCGGCATGTCAGGCCTCAATCTGGGAGGTCATGGCGATGATGGCCCTCTTAGCCCCTCTGAGACCAATCCTTACCGCAGTCCTCCAGCGGATCGTCATGGTCATGACGACAATGACACCAACGATGACAAACCCCACGGCGTGAGCCTTCACGATGCGCCGTCCAACTTTGGTTCCATTGGTCGTAGCTTTGGTGGTTACGATGGAGGTGATCGCAGTCAGACCTCTAGTGTCGGCGCCAAAGCCTACCCGTCTCTAAACACTCTGTCAGGCTGGGCTGCCCCTGGGGGCCCTGCGATTGGCACTCCAGATCGTGAGAGACCCAATTTGGGCAATGCCTTTGGCAGTTCGCTCTTCAGTCCCATTGGTGAGCTTCAATCGCCTGGTTTGTCTAACCTCAACAACGTCTTTGGCCCTGCTAGCGCCGGTGGCCTTGGGACAGGAAGCATTGGTCGCGGCAGCAAGATGGGCTCTTTGTTCCCTGCCGCAATGCAGGCGCAGATGCAAGCGCATGAGCATGACAACAACCTGTCCGACTCATTGCCTGATTTGCGACAGAGCAACCCCCTTGGCGCGATAGGCCGAAACAACTTTGGTATTCCTTCTCGCGACACCGAGAGCCCTATGCGACCCAACCGCGGATTATTCGAAGAACTCTTCCCGTCTAGCGACGCTTCCCGAGCTCAGGGCATTTTTAGCACTGGCGAATCTAGCCATCCCACCACCACCGCAACGGCTCCCCAGTCATTCACCCCTGTTGGCGGCGGTCTGCCTTTTGGCGGTAGTCAGGGTGGCACTGAACCTCCCTCTGCTCAAGTTCGCCAGATGGTTATGCCTGATCGTATGAGATGGGTGTATCTGGACCCTCAGGGACAGGTGCAGGGCCCATTCACCGGCCTTGAGATGAATGACTGGTACAAAGCTAACTTCTTTTCCCCCGATCTGCGTGTGAAGAAGGTAGAGGATCCCGACTTTGAGCCTCTTGGACAGCTTATCAGACGCATTGGAAATTCACGCGAGCCGTTTCTGGTTCCTCAGATTGGTATTCCCCACGGGCCCCCTACCCAGGCTGGGCCTTTCTCTCCTCAGGGGAATAGCGGTGTTGTCCCTCCCTTGAGTGGTGTGTTCCCAAGCTTCGGACGTACCCTCACGGCTGAGGAACAGAACAATCTGGAGAGACGCAAGCAGGAAGAACAGTATCTCATGGTCCAGCAGCGCGAGTACGTTATGCGTAATCAAGCCATGTCCAAATTCCCAATCCCTGGCCCAATGTTGCAGCATCACTCAAGTGCTCATAGCCTTCAGAGCCAGCCGAGCTTCGGTAGCATTTCATCCCCCAATCCTATCGGAATGCCTCCTCACCAGCAACCCATTGGTGCCATGCCTCCTTCGGGCAATTTCTTTGACGGAGCTGGGCCGGTTAGTAGTCAGACATCTGCCCCATCCGGTTCGGGAAACGGAGACGCTTTCAGGGACGACAATCTAGCCAATGTTGGCAACACTGAACGCCAGGTACTTGTCAACATCCAGGGCTCCAGCGCTCCTCAGCCCATTGGGCCCCCTGCTACTGACGCTGGCGTCCGTGCTGGCCTTCCCAACATCGAAAACCTCGAACAGGATCCTGAGGGGTTCAAGGAGCGATTGCAAGAGTTTGAGGACTACCGAGCCCAGCTTGAGGCTGAGCAAGCTGCCAAGGCCGACGAGGCCAGCGAGGAAGAGGCTACTGAAGAACATTCGCCTGCTTCTGAAACCGCTCCTGAGGACCATGAGCGACGCGTCGAGGCTCCAGCCTTGACTGGCAAGGCTGCTCGTGCTGCTAGGAAGAAGGCAGCCGAAGACGCTTTATCTTTGACTCAGCAAGTCCAAAAGACTCAGGCTGCTGCCGCCGCTGCTGCCGCCCAACCGGTGGAGCCCGATATGCCGATGCCTTTCCCTCCGCCTGCGTCCACCGGTACCCCCCTCCCGGCTCCAACTGCTCAGCGCGCTCGCTCCAACCTGCCTGAGCAATACAATCGTTCACAGACCGGGACTCCTGACACCAGTGCTTCGGCAAGCGCTCAGCCACCTCCTCTGGCTCCATGGGCCAAGGACCACGGTGCTGAGGCCCATAAGGGTCCTAGTCTCAAAGAGATCCAAGAAGCTGAGGCACGCAAGGCAGCCAAGGCTGAGGAAGCCGCCGCGGCTCAAAGGAAGGCTATTCTTGAGCAAGAAGCGGCGGCTCTCCGTGAACGTGAGAAGTCTGCTGCTGTTTCTAACGCCGGCCTGCCTGCAACCAGTACTTGGGGACATGGCTCTCCCGCGCCTTCCGCCAGCCCTTGGTCCAAGCCCGGACCCCCCAAGACTGCATCTACCTCTACCCCCTCAACCTCAGCTGCAAGTAAGAAGACCCTTGCCGAGATCCAGCGTGAGGAGGAACTTCGCAAGCAGAAGGCTAGCCAAACAAGTACCCAGTCCGGCACTCCAACTAGTGTTTCCAAGAGCTATGCCAACCTTGCCGGCAAGCCTGGCCAATCCATCCTCACTAATGCTGCGGCTGCGGCTGCGGCTGCGGCTGCTACTAATGCTCCACCGCCTTCTGGAAGTGGTTGGGCTACTGTCGGCGCTGGTGGCAAGGTTAAAGCTCCTACTGGCCCATCATCCCAGGCCCGCTCTGTCAGTGCTGCCAACATCAAGCCTATCACTTCTCCTGTGAAGGCTGCCTCTAAGCCAGCAAGTTCTGGTAACGGCAAGGCTGAGAGCGGCAACACTGCTATGGATGAATTCAACAAATGGGTTGGCCGAGAGCTCTCCCGAGGTATCACTGGAGTTAATGATAGTAAGTTTTCGAAATGAACTGGGCAAGAGTTGCCAAATTAACCAGTTATCTAGTTGCGAGCTTCCAGGCCGCTCTTGACGTTCTGCCCCTCGACACTAGTCTGATCGCCGATGCTATTTACGCCAGCTCTACTACAATGGACGGTCGTCATTTTGCCGAGGAGTTTGTTCGTCGCAAGAAGCTTGCTGAACGTGGAATCGTCGAGAAGCAGCCCGATAATAAGGGCGGAAACGGCGGCGGCTGGAGTGAGGTTGCCAAGAAGGGCAGCTCGGGCAGCGGTGCTGCCGCTATTGCCACTAGTCCTCATGATGATACCAGCATGCAGGCCGCAGGCTTTAAGGTCGTGCCTGGCCGAAAGAAGGGCAAGAAATAGAAGCCTTTGCCTTTGGATAGGTAGTTGTCCAAACAAGTGTCCTTGAGTCTCCTCAGGACTGGAGATGGACTGTGCACGAGTACTCGTGTACTTTGACACACTCTGCACCTTGCCTGAAGAGGGCTATGTTGGTATTCCGTTCAATGAGCCATGCTAAAGCTGAAGACTGGCAGGAATTGGCAGGAATTGGCATGACGATAGGTACGAACGCACGGTAACGACGCTTGATGAAACGTATGGGAACGTTAGGAAGGCAGCTTTGTTGGAAGCGGATTGGAGATCAACTCGTTTTGGAAGCGATATATTCGGTACGATGTATCGTATAGTATGTAGCGTGTATCGCGTAGCGTGTAGGAGGTTTGTGAGAGTGGTAAAGAAGCGTTGTTGAACAAAACACATGATCCAATGATCCTTGTGGTATTTCTACACCACCGTGATTTACAAGATTTTGTTATCAAGCCAGTCGCCCAAGCTATTCATAAAGTAAGACTTTATGTTGGTTGCATTTGCCATGTTTTGTCTATATCAGCCACTACTCTTTTATCATGCTAACCACATGTCTCACAAACCATTCAATCAATCCCTTTTATACCAAACTTTTATCCTCAAGAGATCCTCAATCCCTCCATCAATCCCTCCAAGACTTTCCACCCCTCGCTTCCCTCCCATCTCTCCTTTCCTCTGCCCATGACACTCCTTACCGCACTCCTCGCCTTACCCTTCCACCGGCTGCCGATGCTCTCGACAGAAGGACCCCAGTTCTCAAGCATAGACACCAAATCGTCGGTCCTCTGCACAACGATGGTCCATGCGCCTTCATCAACGGTCCAGTCTCGCGCCTCGTCGGCTGTCGTGGCTGCTGCTCCAGGCAAGAGGCCGCCACCCGAGGATCCTACGGCTGCACGCCAAGCTCGTTCCGCTGCGTCAATTGCGCCTGCATAGTCTCTCCTCCAGGCGCGGAGACGCGAGACAAGAGTCCAGAGCTCTGAACGCTGTGTGATAATGGGTACCAGCTCCTCCTCAAACAGCCGCATCACTAGCCTCTCTGGTGATCCGCGGGGAGGGTCGTACACGCCTGAGCTCGAGGTCTTTTCTGCTGAGAGCACGGCGTCTTGGAGCAGTGCACCAAGGACATCGGCATCGAGCGCGTCTTCTGACTTGCGGATGCGGATGATGTGCGTGAGCGCAAGGATCATGTCGGCAGTGGCAGGCGGTCGCACGCGTGAAGCCAGCGTGAGCACGTTATCCCAGATGCGCCAGTTGTCGTGGGCGATGGAAGCGCCTCTCTTGTAAGCTGCGAGGGACTGGGCTAAGAGGGTTACAGGATCTCGGTCCGAGGGCTTGGAAGGAACGGCGAGAGCAACGTCGTCTTCTTCATCAACAGCGGGAGCTGGCGCAGGGGTTTCTGTGGTAGTTTTGTTGGCGTCCTTAGTCTCGGCGACGACCTCGCAATAGAGACTCCAGAGAGCACTTCCCAAGTTGCTCCACGTTCGAGCATCCTCGCCTCCAGCTGTGTCGCTCGCAGACCCAATGGAGCGGCTGAAAGCCTCAGCAGCGTCACTGAACTGTGCAAGTCGCAAACTGATATCTCCAAGACGACTCCACATCTCAGGGCTCAGACGGTTGACGGCTGTTGCCTTCTTGTATGCCTCGCGGGCCTTCTCCCATTCCTTGTTCTGCAGGTAGTATTCGCCCAGAGACTTTTGAGCTCGTGCGTAGCGGTGCTTGGAGATCTCCCACGCACGCTCGTAGTAAGATGGCTCGTTCTCAATGTCACCCAAGATGCAGAACAGGCGGGGCGCGTTGGGTGGTGAAGGATCGCGTTCGGGTCCAGAAAAGTTGGCAGCCTTGAGAAGAGTTACATCGTCCCCGACATGCTCGTCATCAGGATCTGACGGGGATGACTCTCCGGTACGGTGAAATAGTCTCCATCGGATGATTCCCTTGGCCTTCTCCTCGCCGCCGCTCCCACGGCCATCTTCGTCTTCGGATGCCGCAGCGCTGGCAAGGCAAAGTGCGACCTCGGCCCACAGTCTTAGACGCTTGAAGATCTCGAGAGCAGAGGCAAGAGAGCCGATACCGGCCCAGGCGTAGGCCAATTCAGACTCGAGGTGCCATCGTGGAGGGGAGCAGATGGCGTGGATGTATTCAAGACGAACATGCGCGGGAGCCGATTCTGAAGCCTTTGGGGCAGGTAGAAAGGAAGTGGGCTTGCTCTGAACAGATGTGGTAGCCTGATCAGGGGTAGTAACCTGAATAGCCGGTGCATCCGCCCCATCGTTCTTCTCCTTTGCCTCTGCTTGTTGTTGGGCTTCAGCCGTCGTGTCAGTCAAAACCTGATCTGCCACGGCCTGTAGCTGAAGCACACCACGCTCGACAGTTCTGCTGCGGTGAACTTCTATCCGGGAGCGCACCAGTAATGCCTGAGTGTAGATCTGCCAGTTGGTTGACTTATCCGCAAGAACTCGCACGGCATAGGGCAGAACCTCTGCTGAGGTGAGAGTATCCAGAGGTGAGAAGGCGTCCTTGAGTGTAGCTTCGGTGAGGAGGATGATCTGATCGAGTGGTGAGAGCTGGGGCTGGTCGTCCGGGGAGAGATCGGTCAAGGCAGCGGGAAGCGAGTCCTTCTTGTCGGCTCCATTCTGCTCTTTGGAGAATTGAATCTCCTCATGCAGGGTGTCGTCGTTTAGCTGAAGAGCGTCCGGCTTGGCTTCCTCGTCTACATGGTCCGCCCGCTGCTCAGCGCCGCTCTTGGCCAAAACGACAAGCTGACTGATGCTATGCTCCTGGAACTTGGTCCTCTTTCCGAGGGCACCTGAAAGAGCGTATTCCAAACCACTGATCTGCGATGCCTCTTTGAGAGCTTCTTTGGCCTTGTCGTCCCGACCTAGCAGGATGTAGTTATTGGCTGCCTCGACAAGGAACCGGACTTTATCCTCACGATTCCAGGCGTCGTCATCCGAAGCCCACACTTCCTCCCCAAGAACCTGTGCCCTTACGCTGTCGATAGCATCCAATATCTGCGACGCCAGTGTTGGCACATCGCTCCATTGAGAGCTTCGAGTAAAGTTGGAACCGGGCCCCAAGCTCGGTTGGGTCAAGAGCTTGTAGTGCCATACATGAATGCGAAGTCGTGCCCAGGCAAGACTATACTTGAGCGACTTCTCGTCCGAGGGTATCTCTACCACGTCATTGGGAGCTTGGCCAAGTACCCGTGTGATGATGTGCCTTGATAGGGCAAAGAGTTCCAGGTGAGGAATGTAAGCATATGGGGACACGCCGTCCACCTCGAGATGGCCAAGGCAGGCCTTGTGAAGGTGATGCTGCGTTGCCTTGGTATCATCTGACTGAGCCTTGGCCCATGCCTTGGTGAGCTCTGTGTTGAGGGCCGCCGACTCAGGTAGAACAGGGCCAGTGACGTTGACTTGGAGGAAGGCATTCAAGGCGGCCAGGCCTACTGATAGACGCTGGGGGATATCCGTTAAAGCACCCGACCTGGCTCCGGAACCGGAGTCGGAGTCGGAGGCAGTCAACCGGGCAACAAAGGCTTGCATCAAAGCCCCGGCCACCGGAGCTGGGTCCGATACGGGATCGGAGGTTGAGCTCACGGCAGGTTGAGGCTCGGCACCGTTTGTCTTGGAGAGAAGGATAGAGGCATAGCGCCCATCACGCAAAGCGCTGCCGCACGCAGACGCCTCATCCATGGCCGTTTCTGTAGCTGGCCCCAGGATAGAATCTGACCTTGTTAATAATACTAGGGTGTGAGTTGAGCGTTAAAGGGCGGGCGACTTGAGAGCAGGGTTAGGTCTTGGGCCCCGGTCTCAAATGTCCCGCACTGAAGATGTCTCCCGCTGCTGTTAATCTGCTAATTTTGGTCGGTTTGAAGAGAAAAGAAAAGGCGGATGACGCGTTGATACGGCAGACGATTATCTGCTGCTTCTCTCTTGGTTGGTATCAATTTTGATGGATGGTGTTGAATTTTGTGTTTGTTGTTTACTAATAGCCTGGTTAGTTAGGCTTTCCACTGATTTCGCTGTAGATTTTTTTTTTCCTTTCTCCTGCCCACTTCTCCGCACCCTCCGCTCCTGTCTGCCTGCCCCTCACCGGCCGGCCACCGGAAAATACGGGCATTTCCCCCCCACCAAAAGCGTCGGTTCCGGCCAAGCCATGTCCGGAACCCCAACTCTTGGATGGCTTCGGTATCCTTGGCGAGCTCGAATAAGCTTTGCGAATGGGTGTCGTAACCTTGGAGGATTCTTGGAACGAATCTTGTCAAGAAACTCTCTTTCTAGAACTTCTAACGTTACATCTTCTCTTGACAATACAGACCAGTCAATGGGTACCTCAACCTTGGACACTCACTCTACTGTGGATGAATCTCCCAATGCCTCGCCAAGAGGCAGAGAACCTTGTGCTTGAAGTACGAGCGTCTCACAAGCCAAGGCTCAATCCCAGGCTGTGAATAACATCTTTGTAAAAGACTTACGTACAGTAGCAAGTCAGTGAACCAGGCCATATCGGAAGAGGCGTAGCTTGGAGTCCTTGGCTCGAACCACGCATGAGCAAACGCTTGCTCGATTATACATACAATTCCTCATCTTCTTGGCCTAGTCTACCTCATCAGCTGTTATTTCCCAGCACGGAAGGGAAGAGTTTTCTCATGCGGCTCAATCATGCGTAGGAACCGACAAAGAGCGTCAAGAACCGATACGAGGCTTGTGATAGGTATTGTGGGTACCTACAGTAGTAAACTGTCTGTCGTCTGACAAGCCTCGCTAGCCTCCCTTGCGGTCAAGGCAAAAACGTCTGTGCAGGCAGCGTTTAATAACGACCGTCAGGGACCGTTGCAGTGAACTGATAAGACTCCTTGTCCGTTCATTACTCTGTCCCACTTTTCAGTTTCGTTCTAGACCAAATCGACATCAATAGGCCGTTACGGAGGCCAGGGATGCATCAATCCGCCGACATCCGATGGGACGGCATATGCTATTTCACGTCTGGGACGGGGCTTGCTTGGGTTGAAACGGGGGACCCGTCTTGGACGGCGAGCCGTTCAGCCGCTCAGCCAAGTTGTTCTGTACTTTCACATGGATACCCAACGAGCCAGCCATTACCTTACCCTACTCCAAACAATTGGAGGGTGTGTGGCTGCTGAGGTAGCGCAAGCCTCGGTGTAGTGCCGAAGCCTATGAGGAGCTCCTTGTTTGTCTTTGACCTCATCACGATTTGGAGAGAAAGCTTATCCTTTTTAAACCGTACCGAATCTCTGGATAGCAATGGGGTTCAACACCAATACATTATACCAGCACTAAGCGTACGACTCGACTACACCAGATGTGAATCGAACAAATTGACGGTGAATACGTCAAATCCTAGCTGACGCAATCTCTGCTTATGTGCAGCACCTCAACCGAAAATATGATGCCCTGCAAGGGACTTGCCATGCAGGCCTTTACAGTCCGTCCACGGCAACCAGGCGTTGAGTGCCAAGACCTGACAGACAGACACAGCCTTCCTCCTTCCTCCGTCAACTGCGAATTGAGTCGCAGACCAAGGAATTGAGGTGGTGAGTGGAGCCCGGCTCGAACCCTAGTCTGCAGGTTACAGTAAGCTACTGTAGCTTTTGGGATGCTTCATTGGACGCTTGTAGTACACTCGTTCGGCCTAGTCAACAATCACAAGAGGCTGAACCAATATGAGTCGGGCGGGTGTAGTCAGTGAAGTTCCAGGCGCGCTAGGCGCAGGTCGATAAGTTGCGCAGTAACAACTCCGAACGAAGCTTGTACCTTTACTCAGGATTCCTCATCACTGAAGACCTGGTCCGCCGGTGTCTCTCATGTTTCGGTTTATTGAGTGTGTACTTTGAAGTACAACATTCATGACTTCTCAAGTCCTCCCCCACGCGACAGACAGGGGGGCACATTGTGTTGGGTTTGAAATGTAGCGGTGCAGCCACTGTCTGTCATCATAGTGTTGCATCCCAGCTATGCATATTTGCCCCCAGGGGCACCAGGTGATTTGGAGGTGCTGTAGGAACCAAGCAAGTAAGTACCCGTACATGGGAAGAGGCTGATTGAAAACCGATCTCAGATTCAGCGTAGCGATAACAGATACGTGACGATCTCTGAAGAAAAAGCCTGATCTACCTGTGCGATGGTTTACATACCGTAGATGTCGATTGCTAGTCATAGACTCGGTGGCTTTGGATCTTCGTCTGGACAGCAAGTATGATAAGGAGCCGAATGCCATGATAGCCTCGAGTTGTCTGGGTTGCATCAGTGTGTCAGGGCTTGTCTTGGCTTTTCGCTCATCCCGCTCCTCGACACCTTCAACAGCGCAGCGCAGCATTCGCGATCCCCACGTGACCGGTGAACCTTGGACAGGCATCCCGATGCTGTTTCAATAAGATCGATGGCACTTGATTTGAGTTGATGTTTGCCACGGAGCTTTCGGGTGCTAGGAGTGGCGTAGGATTGAAACCTCGTGACACTGTTGTTGTTGTGAGTGTGATGATGAGCTGGTGTGAGAGCGGCAAATCGACGAGCTACAACTGGGTTATTGGTAGGATTTCAACAACTGGGCTGCTAGTTACTATGTAAGAAACATTCGACGCTGCCTTGCCCTGCACTGCACCGTCTTATACTATGGTGTAAGCAGACAGACACCTTGTCTCGAATAGATGCGAGTATGGCCTGCAAAAACGTATTGTACGTAGTAAAGACCCCAGAATCCGTAGAGCTGGGACGTCGATTTCAGGGTAGCCTCGTGCCCAGTACGATCTGCATTGTACACGCACGCACGCACGCACGCAGCCCCATCCTCAAGCTAGGGATTAGAATCCAATAAAGAAAGCAAAGAGATGACTGTGGGACAAGTACCGTCCTGTACATGGAGAAAACGAGTTCTTCAAACCACAAGCAAGGATGTTTTCCGACGTCAACGGCGGTCCCAATGTGGCAGGTCTAACTGACAATTGTATTCGATTGTGACGTCACACAGCGGGAGCGCGGAGTAGGCACCTAATTAAGCCTGCAGTCCAGTCCCTCCTCCTTTGTTTAACACGAACGGAGTGAAATGTCGCGTGTACTATGGTACAGTATACATACATCTACCTAACTACCTACCTTGGTGTTCTCAGTCGTTACACATCGAGCGATAAAGAGCAATGTGAAGGAAATCTTCAATTTGAGAACATCTCTACCACGCGTATTGTCAACAAAAAAAAAAGAAAAAAGAAAAAAGCTCAGTTGTAACAAGTAATTTCCACGCTACAGTAATCATGTCTTTTGTTAATCTGGTTGGCTAGGTAGGAGGCTTATCTCTCGGGGGGGTCCTCTTTTTAGGGCACTGACCACTGTAGTGCTCCATCCATCCGCTGTTACGGTCTCCAGTTAGTCGTTACAGTGGAGGACATCTGCGATCTTTGGGGAAGCTCCACACTGCTTCTTCAGTGGAGGCTACCCCTCTGGCGGTAACGTCTTGGGTCTGGACTCTTGGACTCTGGGACTCTTTCTGTCGTCTTGCCCGAGGGGCAGCTTGGTACAGAACAGAATTGGTCTTACCAAGCGGCGCCAATGTAGCCCAGCAGGCACCGACGGACAATGAGGAGAAGCTTCCGATGATCAGCAATGGATACCAACAGAAATGGCGCTAGGGTGGTCTAAGGGATGAATGGGCTATCGGCAAAGGAAAAAAGGACATTTCAGGGTTTCTTATCATGGTGGAGTGAAGACTGTCGGGGAAAGCACCCCGACAAGGATGCCTGTGGAGAAGCCAAGAGATATCCATGATGGAGTGCCCCGCCTATGTCCGGGGGTGGGGACTCGAGAGGAGCATCCATTGACACCTACCTAGGTCGCCAAGAACTCGTTTCCTGACGAGTACAACAAAGCATAGGTACAAAGACACAAAAAAAAAAAGACTTGACCTTTTCGAGAGCCGCTTAACGTTGGCGGGGCTGGAGCAAGAGAGAGACATCATGGCCGAGATATCGCCTCTTCTTGCTTCAGCTTGATGATAGCTTAGGGCTGAGCTGGGATCAGTTAAGGAATGAGACAGATAAGCACCGAGGGAGACAGTGCAGTGCAGAGTGGAGAGAGCTGAAACACAAGAGCCTCGTCGCCTGGGTATTCAGTGGGAAAACAAACAGCCCGTACTGCGTCTGACTCGACTCTGTACTTCATGAGTGCAGGGCAACGATGGAACTTCACGTTCTATGGGCGGTATGGACCCAACGCCGAGCATGATCCTTGCCTTTTCAAACCAACTGTGGCATTGAAATAAACCCATATTTGTTAATGTAACAAAACACACACAAGAACAAACAGTTTCTCTGAAGTAAAAGCAATAAAAATGAAAACTGCAGCAATTGCAAGGCGGGATTGGTTGTTGGGTGTGTGTGGTTCAACTAAAAGAACATCCATGTCGTCGGCAAGTTACATGCAGCCGAGGTATCTAATATCCCTCATTCTGACCTTTTGTATACCTCGCACGTAGGTAACCCAAACCAGTTGGCATGAAGGAAGTTTGGCTTTCCTTTCTCCACTCCTCCTTCAACCAACCCCCATTCGGACTGGCCGCCATCATCCTTCCCTCCCCTCCCCCGTTGCGCTGCCGTCAAACATTCACAGTTCAGCCCAACCCAGTTCGGTTCACCTTAGCCCAGGTTTAATGCGCGATCCATTGTATTATTGCATGTACTGTACATGCCGTGCGCCCACCAGAAGGACATACATATCCTTGATCGTGGATGTAAAAAGCCAAGGAAGGAGGAGTAGGAGGAGTAGGAGGAGGGGTCGGGTTGGGGTCGGTTGTTCTTGCCTTCTCCTGGGTCTTGGTTCTTGCTTGTTGTTGGTCAAGTCTTGGCTTAGGTAGGTAGTAGGTATGCTTATTCCTATTCTACTTATTACCTTCAACGTTCGCACATCTCCAAAACTTCCTCTTGTTCCCCTCATCTTCACCTTCTTCTCTTCTCGCCCCCTCAAGCACTTTCTTTTGTCTGCTTGCTTAATTGCTTTGCAGACTTGTTGCTTGATTGAGTCAAGGATACCAGGATAACACCATTCCTCTTCCTTCATCTCCATCCCCATCTCCATCTACTACTGGCCACATCTGACAAGATGACGTCCGACGAGGAGAAGAACAACTCCAACCCTTCCGTCCACAATGGCGGTTCCCCCGAGAAGTACATGGGCGACAACACCGACCTGGCCAACGGACACAACATTGACAACGCCGATGGTCTGCACCGTCTTCTCAACAACAGACAGATCCAGCTCGTCGCCATTGGAGGCTCCATCGGTACAGCTCTTTTCGTGAGTATCGGTGGTGGTCTTGCTAGGGGTGGTCCTCTCGGTCTCTTCCTCGCCTACACAATCTACTCTGGCATTCTCGCACTCGTCAACAATGGTATCGCCGAAATGACCACATACATGCCTGTCTCTGGCGGGTTCATCCGTCTCGCCGGTCATTGGGCCGATGATGCTCTTGGTTTCATGGCTGGCTGGAACTTCTTCCTGTATGAAGGTCTTCTTATCCCATTCGAAATCACGGCTATCAACTTGGTCCTGTCCTACTGGAGCGAAGATATTACAAAACCCGGACCTACAGCTGGCATCTGCATTGCCATTATTATTTGCTATGCGTAAGAACTCGGTGCCCAGGACAATCTCGCTTTTTCTTTTGACACGGGATTTGCTCCTTACTCTCGCAAATCAAGACCAGTATGCTAATCTTTGCATGTGTGAATATAGTGCTCTCAACATCTTAGCCGTCAAAGCCTACGGTGAAGCCGAATTCTGGCTGTCCGGCGGCAAGGTCATCCTCATTCTGATCCTCTTCAGCTTTACTTTCATCACCATGGTTGGTGGCAACCCACAGGGAGATGCCTACGGTTTCCGTTACTGGAAGAACCCCGGTCTGTTCTCCAACGTCTATGGTAACAGCGGTCTCGGCCGATTTGAGGGGTTCCTCGCTGCCCTCTGGAACGCCGGTTTCACTGTTGTTGGCCCTGAATACATCTCGATGGTGTCTGCCGAAGCCAAGCGACCTTCTGTCTACATCAAGGCTGCCTTCAAGACGGTCTACTACCGTTTCTGCTTCTTCTTCATCACTGGAGCCCTTGCTGTCGGCATTGTCGTCCCGTGGAACTACCAAAATCTTGTCGATATCTTCGTCACCGGCTCAGAGGGAAGCGGTACTGCTGCTGCATCGCCTTATGTCATGGCTATGGATATTCTGGGTGTTGATGTGCTTCCCCACATCGTCAATGCTCTCCTCTTGACCTCCATCTTCTCGGCCGGTAACACCTACACTTACTGCGCCACTCGATCCCTGTACGGTCTCGCCCTTGAGGGTCGTGCTCCAAGCATCTTGCGAAAGACGACCGCTTCTGGTGTCCCTATCTACTGCTTCTGTGTCGTTATGCTCTTCCCCATGCTATCCTTCCTCCAGACCAGCAGCGGCTCAGCCAAGGTTCTTAACTGGCTCATTGCCCTTATGACGGCTGGCGGTTTGATCAACTATCTTGTCATGGGATTGACCTACGTCAACTTCTACCGAGCCTGCAAGGCCCAGAACGTCGACCGACGCAACATGCCTTACTATGCTCGATTCCAGCCATACTGCGCCTACATCGGCCTTGCTTTCCAATTCTGCGTTGTCATGTGCTACGGTTACAAGTCGTTCCAGCCCTGGGACACTGAACTCTTCTTCCAGAACTACACCATGCAGTTCGTTGCTCCTGCTCTCTTCATCTTCTGGAAGCTCTACAAGAAGACCCGCTGGCTCAGGCCGCATGAGGTTGATCTTGTCTGGGAGCGCCCCATTATTGACTCGTATGAGAACTCTATCACAACCCCTCCTACTGGCTTCTGGCAGGAAATGGGTATGTTGATTGGTATCAAGGCCAAGGTGCACTCAGATGAGTAGGGCGGATTATGAGTAGTTGTGCGAGAAATTTGCTCCAAGATTCCTGGCTACTGGTGCAATCTATGAGCTTGTAGAGCATATACGTTGGTTGTACATACTGAATATTTGGTCGTTACGTTATACCCAAAGACACACATTTCTTTACCTCACTCTTTCTCCTCTATCTATTGCGAACCTGCCATTCAAATACAATAATGACTTCTATCGTACTCTGCAATACTATGTGTGTAGTCAAGTTTGAGGCAAGTTTAGCAAAGCTTATGCCGCTGTGCCGTCACGATATATCAGATCTGATGCAAAGTGACAGCCATTTCATGATACAGCCAATCTACTATAGGTTGCAGCGGCCGATCTCGTGATCGGCAATGCAGAGCATGAAGCATGCTGGGAGCCTCGTACCGTTTGAGTTGTATATACATAGCTTTTAGGATTCTTAGCTCGTGGCGCAGATGCGGGGGAGGCAATGTAGATCGCTGGGACATTGATGAAAGGGGATGGAGGGGGAGTGAAGTTTCACCTGGCCTGGCTTGGGGAACACCTCAGGAAGGGGGTGTGAAGATTGGGGACAAAGACGTAACTGGGTGGTGATAAGCGCTCGAGCATGGGTGCCATGATAAGGTTTATGGAGGTTGATAAGTAGTGACATTGTCGCTGATAATGTTGGTCAACAATCACGGAGTTGAAGGCCGTGAAACCGTTTGGAATCATATCTTTTCGGTGTTGAAGACCGTGTTGGTGAACTGACATGATAGTTGAAGTTGAAGGTTTGGCATGGGTGATTAATAAGTCTTGGTAATGGGTTGATAGTATCTCTCATCTTACATTTGCCCGCGGAAGGATCTCGTATGAACAAGGCTTTTTGATATGTTTATATCTTTGTTGTTGGATACGAAGCAGGGTTGTCGATTCTTTCTACATAGTAGATGGCCCGGGAGTATCGGAGGTGGTGGAACCTGTGATGTCGGAGCTTCGGGCGTGGTGGAGTGAAGGCCCCGGAAGCTTAGAGTTGATTCAGCGGTACCGACTTCCTATATTTAGGAAAGCCGCGGTTGGGATCATGTTAAACGACCGTCTTACAGGAGATTTCTGATGGGATAACTGTGGAATAACAATCAAGTGTATCTTTAAGACGTGAATTGTCTGGCTGAAGATGGGCAAGTTAGTTATTCTGGTTTCCAACTATCTGGTTCCGTAGACGAGAACCCCTTACAGCCCTGATTACAAGCACGCATTGACCAAGCGATATAAATAAGTCGTGTTTGAGAGTTTTCGTGCGTGGAAAGCAGCGGTACGTTAGTCTCGTACGCGTTAAAATGATGTCCAGGGTCGTGTTCAATAGGGGTATCCATTCCATCCAGCACAACACTGCACTGTTGAGACCATGCTGATTGAGCGGATCATTTGAGTTTTCCCTCAAACTCACGAGTTGGTTAGTTTTTGCAAAATAATAGAAAATGCAATAGTGCCGCACAGAATTCATCATAAAATCCGCTCTGGATACCTACTAGGCCCCCAGAGCCTTGGGCATTGAAAGGGAGATGCTCTGTGGCTATGAACAAACGAGTTATGGATTGCCGAGTCTATCCTTATCGAGTTTTCTAACGGGATGCTGGCGTAAAGAAGCAATAAGAATGTTTAGGTTGATGTTTTGTAGACCTGGGCCATGTCATGAACAAGTTATTACAATTAGGCTATTATAAGCGCCACCCATTACTAGGATTGAATGTAAATAGATTGCTATAATATATAAGCTCTTTCGACAGTTCGGGATTGTACGATATGCCTGGAAATATATTGTATAGCTTCTGGTGTAAACCTGAAGTACATCTCGTATTGGGGAAAGAGACGAGGTTGTGGAATATAATACCTAATTCCACTTGTTTCTACATCCAAAACATCTGGTGAGATGGCCGAGTTGGTTATGGCGTCAGGTTAAGGTCACCTTAACAACCTAAGATTCCTGATGGAGCAATCCTCCTGGGTTCGAGTCCCAGTCTCATCAAATATTTCTTTTTGCGTTCTTCACAGGCTCCGTCCAACTTGCCTGAAATATTTATTTTGAAGTTCTTTGTTACAGGCAGGGTAGAGTTCTATAGACGCCGAGATG
The DNA here is from genome assembly GCA_013266265.1 of Fusarium sp. NRRL 66182. Lineage (NCBI taxonomy): Eukaryota > Fungi > Ascomycota > Sordariomycetes > Hypocreales > Nectriaceae > Fusarium > Fusarium sp. NRRL 66182. Next base: position 33,882 of record JABFAK010000096.1, on the reverse strand, counting down.
CTAGCTCACACGTACAGACAATCATCCTTGGAAAAAGAATCTTCTTTGTATGATGTGTCGTTTGCCTTAGGATGCAATGATAGCTTTGCCGTCCACGCTACCTCACTCCTGGCCTGAATCATTAGACCACCGCCCGGAACACAAAAGCAATTGGCGATATGGCAAATTCTCATCCCACTCACCGAGGACGTTTCGAGGAAATACATGAATTCACAAAGGCGGAAGAAATTGATCGTAATCAAGTCTATTTGGCTCTAACTATTTGCCAACCTCCAAAACCACCAAGTCAAGAGCTCAACACAGTTGGGATCCTCCAATCCCACGTGTCATTTCCTTGTTCCTCCATGGTGGTAGTCTAACAGAGCAGTCCATCTATCGGGAGCCCAAAAGTGCAGTCATCCATTACCAACAGACGCACCCGTAACTTTTTTTGATCAACGCATGACAAAGGAAAATGGTATGTAATCATCAAAGAAGTCGTCACAAGGCATGGTCAAGTATAGGCGAGAGCGATTACAGGTCATCCTCATCGCTGAACACCTCCTCACCACGCTTTCGGCGGGCCATACGCTCCTTCTTCTTCTTTCGCGCCTCGGAAGAGCTCAGCTTGACCTTCTTCTTAGTGCTGACAATCTTGTTACCCATAGCGTCGAACTTGTCCTCCTCATCACCCTCCTCAGCCTTGAGACGGGGACCAGCACCCTGGCCCTGGACCCAGTTGTGGCCGGAAGGAGTCATCTTACCGTCCATGACGGCCCAGACCTCCTCAGTCAAGTCCTTGGTGAACTCGGCAGAGTGGGTAATAATGATGACACCACCCTCAAACTTCTTGAGAGCCTTGGACAGGGCACCGAGAGAGTCACGATCAAGATAGTTGGTAGGCTCGTCAAGGACGATAAGATGAGGTCGCTGCCAAGAGCAAGCGGCAAGGACAGTCTTGACACGCTGACCACCAGACAGACCGCGCATGCGAGAGTGAGAGACAAGCTCAGCGTCGAGACCGAAGTTGGCGCAGTGAGACTCAATCTCCTTTCGGACCAGAGGTCGGAACTGACCAGAGGCAAGAGCCTCCTTCATGTCAACATCAGCAACCATCTTCTGGTGAGAAGCCAGAAGCTCGTTTCGGGGAAGCCAAGCGTTGTCAGCAGACATCATGGGAGTCCATCGCTCGTTCTTCATGCCAACGTTCTCACCGAGGGCGAAAGAACACTCGTATTCGTAAGAGTTCTTGAACTTTCTTCGGCTGTTGATACCGATGACACGACGCTGGCTACCTTCAACGCGGAAGATCTTGTCCATGGCCTTCTCATCAGCCTCGGTGATGACCTTGTTGGCACGGTCCATTGTCTCGCGATCCTCACCAGTCTGGAATCGCCACTGGATGTACTCAGAGGGAGTCTTGTCGAGATGGTTATCGATGTGAGCGAAAGCGTGCTGCTTAATGTAGGCAATACGGATGTTCTCGTGCTGGTAGATCTCACCCTCGGTGGGGATAAGCTCACCAGTGAGAACGTTGATCAGAGTAGACTTGCCAGCACCGTTAGGACCAATGACGGCAATACGGGAGCCCAGAGAGCACTGGAAGGAGATGTCGCTGATCTGGGGCTTGGAAGTACCAGGGTACTGGAAGGACATGTGGGTAGCACGGAGAATGGCCTTGGCCTTGGTCTTGACACCCTCGAGGAAACCGGGCTCAGGGAATGTGAACTCCATCTCAGAGGCACCAAGTTCGTAGTAGGACTTGGCGGAGGGGACACGCTGGACAAAGGCAGCAAGGTTACCCCTGTAGCGCTTGAGCTTGAAGCGCTCGTAGTGGACGATGTGCTGGCAGACGTTGTCGAGGAAACCAGAGTCGTGAGAGACGATAATGGAAGTGCAAGGGGAGTTGATAAGGTACTCCTCGAGCCACTTGACGTTCTTCACATCCAGATGGTTGGTGGGCTCGTCGAGCAACAGGATATCGGGAGCCTCGAACACAGCACGGCACAGAGCCAGCTTCATCTTCCAACCACCAGAAAGAGCGCTGATCTCACCCTTGACCATCTGCTCAGTGAAGCCGAACTCGTTGAGCTGGTTCTCGACATCAGCCTGGGTGGTAGTCACACCAGCCTCCTCGAGCTTCTTCATGGTCCAGTCAATGGTGGTCATCTCAGTATCTTCAGAGTCCAGGTCGTGCTCGACAAAGACGGTCTTGACCTCGGATTGCTTGGGGAAACCCTCGACCTGTTCGTTGTTGATGGCGCGCATAAGAGTGGACTTTCCGGAACCGTTGGGACCACAAAGACCATAACGCTGACCACGCTTGAGACGAAGGTGTGTCTGGTTCAGAAGGATCTTGGCACCATAGGCGAGAGAGAAGGTACAGTTGCAGAGATCCTCACCCTCCTCCTCGTCGGCCTCGGCCTCGGCCTCGGCCACAGCGCCAGGAAGAGAGGTCTTGCGGATGCTCTCAACAATACCCTCAGCGCTGTCAATGCCAGAGATGACAGCAACGTAGGCCTTGAGGTTGTCAACCCAGATGGCGACCTCGCTCTCCTTCTCGTCGACGAGCTGGCCAGCAATAGCGGAGATGTACTCGACGACAGGGCCCATCTTATCAACATAGTTGGCGAACTTGGGGGAGAGAGCAGCCTTGACCTTGGGCTGGATGACGTTGATAGCACCGTCGTGGCGGGCCTCGGGGATGACACCGTTCTTGATGTCACCAACACGGTTAAGGGTGTCAAGAGCCTGCTTGGTCTTGTCACGGGCCTCAGGATCAGCGAGGTTCTCGTAGTTCTTCTGAAGACCAGGCATCATCTTGGGCAAGAAAGGAGCGACGATGTTGGGGTCGTCGACGAGCTTGCACATGTTGTCGACGATGACAGCGGCCTTTCGCTTGATAGCGGTGTCGCGCTCAGACAGACCACGATCCAGAAGGGGAACCATGAGGGCAAGAGTGGGCTCCTGGACCTCAGTGACGAAGGTGGTAGCACCGAGCAAGTGAACAGTCTCGGGGACGTTCTCGGGCTTGGCGATACACTTGATAAGCTCAGGAATGAAACGCTCAATATCCTTGTTGACAATCAGCTGGCAGAGCTGCTCCATGGTCTTGTAAGCACGCTCCTTGACTTCCTTCTTGGTGTCCCACATAGACTCGGAGATGACGGGGATGAGCTCAGCAACACGGTAGGCGAGCTGAGCAGGGGAGCTCTTGATGAGAGCCTCGATAAAGTCGAGAGCAGCCATCTTCTCGGGCCACTTCTGGGCATTTCGGATAGACTCCATGACGCTGGGAAGGGCAGCCTTGACAGCGTTGGCGTTGATGGCGCCAGCAATGGCGAGGACGGCAGCCTGGGCGGCATTCTTGACAGCGGTGATCTTGTCGCCGACGGCGGCAAGGACGTTGGGGAGGAGAACGACGAGGTAAGGCTCAACAGCAGCAGAGACCTCGGAGTGAGAAGCAATGGCCTCAATAGCGACACAAGCCTTCTCACGGGCGATGGCGTCCTTCTTGCTTGCGAGCTGCTTCTTCAGGCCCTCGATGATACTATAGACAGGAAAGGTTAGCACATGAAAATGTAGCCGATTTTTTTTTTGTGGATGCCGGGTAACCCCTCCGAGGGGTCGACCAAAAATAAAAAATGGGTCTAGTGCTCAAAGTCGCCTGTAGCCCAAATCTGGCGGCGCAAATTGGGTGGCCAGAACCAAGGAGGGGCAAACGAAGGGACGCAGAGAAAAAGTCTGTCACCCGTCTCGTTCCAAGCAAAAGGAAGCCCATTCGTTGCTTGTGCTCGTTATCACATGTGCAGGGCAAATCAGTTCCAATTGCTGACAGCACCAAGAGTGAGACGGAAAGCTAAGTGCGTAAGAATGACCAGTGCGTGGCATACAGACAAGACACTCGCATCGAGGTGCCCAATGATGCCCAAAGCAGGAAACGAAATGATAGCATTATGAGATAAAGCACAACTTACTTCTCAGGAACGACCTGGTCACCGATACGGCCGTTGATGAAAGAGGCCAGCTCGTTGGAAGCCTCCTTGATGTCAGAGGAATCCTTGGACACAGTGAGCTTCTGGAAGAGCTCGTCCAGGACCTTGATCGACTGCTGGTTCTCGGTAGGCATGTTGTCGATGTTTCGGTTTTGCTTTTTAGGGTATAAGGGAAGAGGTCGTCGAAATCACAGAGATCGATGGAGGAGTCGACTCTGATGTGTTCGGCGGAGATATAAAAATTCCTCTGGATGAGGGCGAGGTTCGTTCAAAGGAGGTAAGTCCGAAGAACAAACAAGCACGCGATAAAGAAAGTAAGAGAGAGAGGTTCGTCTGGAGGAGGACGACCGGAAATCGATGGAGGAGGGAGAAAGAGAATGAGAGGGAGATGGAGGGAAGAAGTGTTCAAAAAGGAAGAGAGGGAGGGAAAATTCTGGAGCCTCTGCCACAAAGTTTTATGCGCTTTCGCAGCTCGCCACAACTTTTTTTTTTTTTTTTGCCTTTGGCGGGCAAAGTCAGTCCCACCAGATTTTTTTTTTCCTGCAGCGCTCTTACCCCTCCATCCCTTCCCCTCCTCAGCGGCTATGCGACTCAGGCTTATCGGTTTTATCAGCCTGGGGGCTAAACTAGATTAGGTAAGTGGATGAGGGCGGTGAGCACTCTTGGTGCAGCAGCGGAACAACATGGCCCTTTGGCGGTAGCTCCAGCTGCTGGAGGACATGTCCGATGCTACTGTTTAGTGCCTAGCCCCATGCACAAATACTGCATCTTGCAGCTGGCAGCAATGTAATTTTTTGCCCTCAAGCTCCCTGGATGAGGCAGACACCAAGGGATATTTTAGACATACATCGTATTAACGCTCTGTCATCGTATTCGTTTTGCCATTTCTCTCTTCCCTTAGAATTATCAGGCTTGTTTTAGAGATCTTGGGCATATGAAACATGCCCGGTTTAGGTTGGGCGCTCATATTCCCAACCACGGATGTTGTCGGATCAGTATGGCCTTCGAAGGCGAAGTGTCCATTGCTCCAGTATTTTCTTCCACTTGAGATATCCACTTCCCGCCATCTGCCTGGCGACCTCTTCTACCCTTAGATTACGAATGCTTATTCCAATATCGATGTTCAACTTTGCCATTGCCATAAATCTGTCCTACTGTATTTTAATTTGAGTCTCGACAGACAGTAGCCAGTCTTCCCGTATGTATACTCTGCACCTAAAGCATACATGCTATCTAAGTTAGATAGATAGGTAAGGTAGGTTTCGGTGAAATTGAGAGTGTCTTGACTCGCCAGCATAACATGTATAGCGTTAGACTCAAAGCCCTTTTCAAGTTATTCATAGTAGCGGTAGCATAATTAAATTGTATCTATTTGTTTGTTAAATACGCTGTCTGGTTTACATTCAATCATCCTATGCCTTACTTACACGTTGGTAGACACACCTGTCATAATGCAGTGGTAGGTACTTCGCATATGCGCTGTATGGACGCCTTAGGTTTTACCCACTCTGAACTTTTGCTTGCCAGTATCTGAATTTTGTCATCTTTTACCTTTATCAAACCTTTGGTACCTACCGTCTTTGTATCGAAATGCTTCGTTCTGAAGAAAGCTCTCGACTTGACGAACAAACAAACGACGGTCTCGCCGAGTAGATATGTACACAACATCCTTGTCACTTTTGGACCCGTCGCTACTGTACTAATCATGGGTGGTGGTGGGACCGGCTTTACTCACCAAGATGCTGCCCTTCCCAAACTCTCCCTCCGCCACGTTGCCACGGCACTTTTATTCTATTAGTTCCTATTCGTCGACCAACAGACACTAAGAACAGACACATACACACGATACGCGCGATACGCACGATTGATACTTTACGGGATCAAGAAGAAGAGAAGAGCAAGAGTACAGTAGGAGATGCCAGGCCCTTCATGGACTAGCAATCTCCAGCTGCGTATATAGAAAATTCACGCTCCAAGAAACATCGTCTCTCACACATTCCAAATCGCGGGGCCCCAGAACCCCCGGATTCATGCCCCTGTGGCTCACCGACAATTACATGCCGTACATATCTATACCCCGGAGAGCGATTGCACTTCAACATAGTCCGAGCAGGGACCATGCGTGCTCTGTAAGTATGGAGTACGATCATGGGTATACCGACAATGCATTCTGCTACCCTTCTTTTGCTCACCATATTGACCCCAGTTTTGAGAATTTGTGGTGTTGGACATGTGCTCCCCTCCACTCGCTCCATGCCTTTGTTCTTATACACGAGCACCGTGCTCTGCATTCAAAGATGGACTACAGCCCTCTTGCCGTAGTCTAATGGCGTGAATCTTTGTCCACTTACCTCCAGACCTAAGGGCCTGAATGACTGGAATGGAGCCATGTCAAATTTATGTGCAAGCCATCAAAACACCCATTCATAACTATATAAATTCCATCGTCTTTATGTCGACTCCTTTGCTGTGGACAAAGGTCTATTTTCGGTTATGCCAACTATCGATAGGTAAGTAGCCTATAACCCTGACTAGTATATCTGTTTGTTAACATCCGTTTCTTAGACAGGCAAAGGACATCAGTTTAGCCAAATTTGTCTGATATTTTAACAACCTTCACCGACGCTCTTGTGTCTATATTCCCTCTTTTTCTCTTCCATATTGTGTATATTCACTCATGGCTTCAAATTCATCAAGCAAAAAAACCACAGCTCGACGAAAGTCCCGTAATATCTCAGATCCACACAAACTGAAGAGCAATGCCCAGTCACCCAAGAATCCACATGTGCCACCCAAACGCCCAGATCAGGGAAGCTATAATCATGTTCAGTTTTGCCCCATCTGGACGGACCCAAATTGGCAGGACGTGGGCCCTGATAGAGAGAAGACAGATTTCAAGCTCAAGGATAATGTCTTTGATCGATTGCGCCCAGCTCTGCTACCTCAAGATCAAGTCAAGAGGCCAACTGAATACGCCCATCGATTCGGCATCTTTCCAGGTCGAAGCGACGGTCGTTCAAGAACATCACCTACCCGAGCCGAAAGCCGGTATCTTTTCCCTGCTGACACTGATATTAAGACTGGGAAGCAGTTATTTGCCCGCTTTGAGGAGCTTGCGAGGCGGAATGGCGAGCATGTCGACGACTACATGGCGAGAACGAGGCCCGACATGCAGCATATGGGCGAGATTGAGCAGCAATACATGCAACAGTATGAAGATCTTGTTGTCGACGAGAACTGGCAGAACCTCTTGTTTGGGAGCTTAACAATGGATGAAGTGAGTATGTCGGAGTTGTATGCTATTCTTTATCCCTAACGATATACCCTCTAGCTCCAAGCGGAGGGTTATTTTCCAAGATGCGACGTTGAGCTTGATGCACTCTCGGGCCCCTTGTACTCGTAGGTTTGGACTTGTCCTCGTTTTGCCATCACTAACTTTCGTGTCGAGTCTTTTCAACCGTGACAGATGGGTAGATGCCCGTCGCTTTGGAAAGAAGGCTGAGGAGCCTCGTGTCATGTATAGCCTTGATGGTCATCGTGAAGAATGGGATCCTAGGGTACGTGCGACTTGGCAAAAGACATTTCGTGGAACTAACATTTTGGAGAACAATGACCGAGTATGGGAAGCTATGCAGCCGGCTCTACAACTCGCCACCAGATTCCTGATGGTCGATGATGCCTTCATTAAAGGTCTTCAAGATATCACAAACAGGTGCTTGGTTGATCAGAAGGAATTTCTTCCCGAGGAAGAGAAGTCGCTCAGAATCAAGTTCAGCCGAGAATTAGATCCTGAGGACCCAACAAGGCTTGTGGCGGCACGACGGTTGGCAAACACTGGTAACTTCGATGCTTGGAAGCATAGCTGGACGTCCCTAAGCCAAATCTTTGAGATTAAACTCAGGAGTGGGTTCTACAACGAAGGAAAAAGAGACGAACATGTTATGGGCCGTACGACCTATGGCAGTTTCTTTTCTTCACGAGACAAGATTACGGTCGAGATTGATGCCGAGCTGGTATGGCCCCTGCTAATTGACAAGTATAGCAAAGGCGAGAAGATGTTGGCTAGCATTGTGCTCGCTTCCACTTTGGCTCATGAGATGATGGTGAGTGCCTTTTGAAACATCGACTATCAAGTCTGGTTATTAACATATCAATGGCATGCCATCGCGTGTGTTCCTTATAAATGGTTAGCTGATCCCGCTTCTGTTGGCATTACCGATCCTGCACAGGTTTTGGCCTGTGAAGCATTGGATCTGGAACTCATGGACGACTCAGAACGACCAGAAGAACCATATTATGAAGATGATCCTGTGGCGGAAGTCGGCCATGCCTTTGAGAGTCATGTAAGTGTAACCCTCCTACTTGAACACCCAGAGCTCAGGGTCTCACAAGCAACAAAATAGGTTTTGGGAGGTGGCTATTGGCCCTTTATCCATGCCACCATGAGTTTAAGAAAACCCGCGTTACTCCAGACGCTATCTGGACTCGTCGCTTACTGTCTCTGGCCTGAGGGCTTGTATAACGAGCCACAGAATCTTGAGATGCCTTGTATTCGCGAGGTCAGACTCAACCATTTTGTCCGACTGGCGGATGTCCAAAAGTATTTTACGCACGCCTTCTGGGACGTGGCAATTCATAAATACGGAACAGCTGCTCTACGCGAACCATCAACCAGACCTCACAAGATCACTTTCCATCCTTTGGATTACTGTTTTGAGAGCCATTCTTTCGAGGATGTAACGCTTGGTACAGAAGAGGACAAAGAATGGATATGTGACTTCCTACACTGTTTTCAGCTAAGCGGCAACAATGTACTGGAAGGTTACTTGAACAACATCGTCAATGAAGCATGCGACTTTGATCTAATGATTCAAAGGTTTAAGGATGATAGAGATGGATGGATCGCTCAGGACAAAAGTTGGAGCGATCTTTCTAAAGAAGCTCTCATGATTATCTGCGAGTTTACAGCATATTCTATCCAAACATGTGACGATTCCGTCAATGAGGACAACATTCCTAAAGCCACAAAGAGTGCCATTGAGTTTTTCTATTACACCTGGGAAAATGCGAGATATGGACTGAATCGGTTTCCTGATCATCAGTCTTTTCTCTGTGGCAATTACGCAGTGCTTGATGGCCTGTCCTGGTGGGCTGCACAGGTTCAAAGGAGCGACGTGGAGAGCTACGAGAATCGATTGATTCCCAAGATCTCAGACTTATTGCGTATCGTTGAAAGGGAGCTTTCAAACTCTGAAAGCATGATTTGTGAGTTATATCAACTGGGCACAACATACTGGCCGCTATACTTCCTCCGGGCCCCTGAGCATATTAGAGACTGGCGGATTCGTGTCAAGAACATGGAGACGGCCATTGGCAACATCGTGACCGCTATGCAAGCCACAGACCGAGGGATCAAAGTGTGCCACGGAGGGTGGGATATTCGACTTCTTGTCATTGGTCGAAGAATTCAGGACATCTCAAGGCTGCTATATTTGGATCCCCTATCATACGAAGCCGACTGGCGCGATCTCTTGGTCGCAATGCCCATGTTGCGGAAGTCACATCGAAAGCCGCATCAGCGATGGTACTTTCTGGCCAAGAAGGAAATGATGAATCTTACAGGGAAACAATTAGAGGACATGAAGGAATTCAAGAGACGTTTTCACCACTTGCTCAACCTCGGGACTTACAAGGTGGTCATCCCCGGGATGGACCCAGATGAGCTGAGCATCGCTCAACGGCTGTCAGGGACGCTGAATGATGATAAATACCCAATTTCCCGTCCGTCCACAGACATCTTCCACGTTGAGGGAGTGAAGAAGCTGGTTGCTCGGCTCGCCAAGGAAGAAAAAGACGCACAAGATGCCAAGATCAAACGTGCCGCTGGGGATTCGGCCGTGGACGAGGTCATAAATGATCTGCCTGACACGTTCACAAACCTACAGGGGGCTGCAGCAGCTCAAGCAACGCAAGCTCCCGCTATTTTGCCCAAGATTCAACAGATGAGCGTTCACAGTCATGCAGTACCGTTGAGTGCTTTACCAACGCTTAACGTTGGCAGCGCCCCATTTGCCCCTTATTCTTCGGGGCAAAGTCCTCTCTTCCCTTCGCACCAACCCAACGAACCATCAGCATGGATAGCAAATAATCCGGTCGATCTAGCAGCTTTGGCTAACCAGCCACTGGGCGGTACGCCAGTAGCGCATGGTATTATGCCTCACCCATATGCCGTTCGTGAGACAGTCACCGAGGATCTCCAAAACACAGCCGAAGCTTCGCTGCCCGTCCGGGATCCCATCACTTTTGCAAACGAGTTTCCCCGAGACATTGTGGATATATGCGAGAGTGCTCATGGCGCTGGTCCTCTTGGGGATGTCGACCAAATGTGGCAACAGCAAGCTCCCCTAATTCAGGAACAGTCTGATCGGCAAAGTCAAGAGAGCAGACCAGTGCAATTTCAACCGTCGCGACTGTTTGTAACCTCGATGGGTAGAGCTGAGGGACCAGAGTCAAAAAGTGACGCTGATAGGGTGGATCCTCCCAGTTTTGGATTCCGTGCTATGACGGCCTGTGGCTTTGGTCACAGCGGTAGCGATACAGAGTTATCAGACTCTGGAGAATGGCCCTTGACAAGAGAGGGCAGCGATACCACACTTGTTGAGTTCATGGGCACTGATGAAGAAACAGTCGACAGCGGAAGTAAGGTTGCTACAGTCTCGAGTGATTTGAAGGATGGCGATAGACGGCGAGGCCTGAAGCGAAAGCAAAGCTGGACGCCTGTGTCAGTAAAGAAGCAGAGGTTGGAGGTCTCAGGAGCCGAAAAGCGAGACTCCTTGTCCAAGCTCAGAAATGGCGATGATTTCCAGAAAGAGAAACAAGATCAGGGGATTTGGGGGAAGCTTATCTCGAGCTTCAAATGGCCCAGAATGTAGATTTTTGGGGCGTTTATTGCGTGTAAATGTAAGTAGGCTTGCTCTCAGTATGCAGTTGGACAGAGCTAGCACTATCATATAACAGATAACATACTTGCCCAAGAAACTATTATAAGCTGGCCTGTTACCCGTCTTATGGGGTTGCAATGACTTTCATATATCACCCTCGCCACGAGAGTTGTGCGATACTTGTAGCTGTGGGAGGGATCATGGGGCACGATTGACTTATGATATAAGTGAAATTTAGCTCGAGAAAGTCTCCCTATATATACATGATTTATGAGACCCTGATGGTGAATTGAGAATCGTTTCTCTTACATCTCGAGGCTTTGATGAGATTGGGATAGTATTACTACCTGTTAAAACTACCTACCACCAAGTACCCAGAGGTACGTACCTAAGATCGAGGCCTCGGTGAAAAGCTCCACATAGTGCCCCCGCAGTCCACGCTCACCGAGCTTCCAGAAACAGATGACAGGTGCACCACCTCCACTAAGATACAGTACATTCATTCTGTTTGCCATCGTCACATTTCCCAACTGCAACAACAAAGAAAAGCAAGACAAACTTGAAAACTTTCTCTCCCTAATATTTCGCAGTTAATCTTTGTTCATCCTCAAACGCAACCATTTAAGAACAGTTACTTGATATCCTGACATAAGCTATTACATCATCCCTGCATTGCAAGAAGAGAGCTGAAAGACTCGGGATATACTCAGTGCGCGCACCAGAGTCAAAGAAGATAAAGCAACAAAGCAAGCTCTATGGGCACGTATATATATATATATAAACAGTTATTTTCCTTGCACGTACTCGCATTCTCATTCTGACCATTAACAGTCCTTTTAGTGTCATCAACACACACCACCACACCACATTGTCTCGACTTTGATGTCCGCCAAGCGATTCATCACAATGGCCACCAGAAGTATTTCCGAGATTCCTACTCTTGCCCAAATATACAGCGACTCTTCCTCTGCCATTTCTGATGCTGGCCGAGCCTTGAAGGGCGCCCCAGCTTATGCCGCCAACAATTCCGTCAACGAGCGCATCGGCTTGATCCGCGGCGACATTACCAAGCTTCGCCTCGACGCCATTGTCAACGCCGCCAACAAATCCCTCCTGGGCGGCGGCGGCGTTGACGGCGCCATCCACAGAGCCGCAGGCCCCGATCTGGTCAAGGAGTGCAGGCCCCTGGGTCCCATCCACACGGGCGAGGCTGTCATCACAAGGGGCTACGACCTGCCCGCCAAGCATGTCATTCACACCGTTGGCCCGGTATACCACTCGGACAGAAACCCTAGCAAGAGCCTTGAAAGCTGCTACCGCGAGAGTCTGAAGCTCGCTGTCGGCCATGGCCTGACGACGGTTGGGTTCAGCGCTATCAGCACAGGAATCTACGGATTTCCGAGCGACGCTGCGGCCAAGATTGCCTGCAAGACTGTGAGGGACTTCCTGGAGAGTGAGGATGGGAACAAACTTCAAAGGGTTGTGTTTGTCACGTTTGTCACCCCTGACGTGGATGCATACAACGAGACTATTCCGTAAGTTTACTCGCCTCCCCCCAGGCATGATGGCGTTGACTAACTAGTTGCCTATAGAACCATCTTTCCTCCTGCAACGAATGGGTCTAGTCAGTAAAAAATTGGCACAGAAAACTTCAATGAAAAAGATAAATCCTGAGTTTTGATGCACGAGGATGTCTGGCTCTCGCTCACCAACGACATGTTCCTCTATAGCGCAGTTCTGCTGATAATGAGCCGGGTCACGATCAAGTAGCAACCTAGTGTTCGCGAGCATTATCAATTCAAGACGAACGAAACTACATACAATCATCATAAACAAACAGTCGAGCATACAGGATCCCATCTTGTCACATTAAACAAACTTGAACAAAACCTAACAGCAAAGGAAATTCCTTGAGCCTGTTTCCAACAGCAAACATATCTCGTAAAACCATGGTAAACCACATTAGCCTCTTAGTGACCCCCACGTCTAGTTACTGGGGCCACCTGAGCCCTTCTTCTTGTTCTTCTTCTTATTCTTCTTGCCAGATTTGTTATCGCCAGAAGCTGTCGACGCCTCAGGGGTGTCCGATGTGTCCGGCACATCTGTGGTTTCGGCCGTCTCCGATGTGTCTTGATCGTCGTCATCCTCTACCTCAGGGGCTTTCCCACTCGTCGCTCCCGTCACAGTTTCTTCGTCATTCCCTTTGATGGCGTTATTGAGTTGCGAAATCAAAGTCTTGAGTTCATCCATCTCGGCCCGCAGTTTGCGCACTTCGATCACAGCAGGCTCGTCCTCCACATTAGGCTTGGCGATCTCGCAAGTCTTGGTCCAACCCTCGGCCTCCATGTCCAGATCCTGGTGGAACTGTTCCCATTCGTGTACCTGGTCGTCGTCCTCTTCGCCCCGGGAGCGATTATGGCGGATCTTGCGCGCCGTGCGTTTCTCAAACAGGGCCGCTACGAAGAGAAGGGGCGAATACAGGAAACCCATAATGCAGTCGTTGATAAACTCGTAAGTGGAGTCGGGCACCCACCATTCCAGTACACCAGAAACAACCATCTCAACGAGATTGAAAGGGGCAATATAGACGTTTTCATCGGGGGCTCGAATGAACTGCATCGTCTTCTGAGCAAACAATGCCAGGTATTCGTCGTCAGCATTCTCATAAATGTCCTCGTAAGCCGAGTTGTAAAGGGCAATGAGGATATTCAAGAGAATAATCTAAAAGTCATGTTAGCCCTAAGTCCTTGGAACTGAGAGACCTAGTTTTCCACTTACCATAACAATGAAAGTGAAGCAGTAATACAGAATCAGACCAAAGGGATGCCCAAAATCCTCAAACCCATCAAACTCGGGGCTTTGCATGATGGCCTTGAGCATCGACTCGATAATGAACCAGGTATCGCCCATGATATTGTCGTCGGCAATGTCCAGGCCAATGAACGCTTGGAGGAACCCAATGATCAAGACAATGAGTAGCGCAAAGAAGATGACTGACTCTTTCATCATGACCTTGAGCACAACTAACATGGCTCCAAAGAAGCGGAAGCTGTCGCAATAAAGCAGGAGACGAGCCCAGAACATAGGCGCGACGAAAGCCAGCAAGTTGTAGCTCATCTCATTGTACCAGTCATGCGTCTTTTCACTGTCCCAATGTGCCAGGCTTATGATGCGTAAGACAAGTGACGCGGTCAAAAAGGCATAGAGAAGGAAGTTAAACGCATTCCAGAATCCGAGGATATTGTAGCCAGCCTTCCACCATTTCATAACCTCATCGCAAACGTAGGCGAAAGTGAAGATGTAGAGTGCAATCTCGGCACCGTCAAGTACGCCTGATGCGTTGGCAGAGTTGACTGCAGCTGTATATAAACCAAGGTAGATGAAGGAGAAGAGCAACTGGGCAGCATTCTGATAGCGAGGGGCACGCATACGGTCAGGGTCCATGTGAACAAGGAAATTAGTGTTGTCCTTGTCTTTGTAGTCGACAAATTCGGACGGATCGTCTTCATCCTGAACCAGCCAGCCACGCCAGAGATATGCAATACATTTCTGGTAGCCCGAGGAACCAATGACTCGAACAGCATGCAGGTCTACGGCTTTCTCAATGACATTGGTTGGAGGCGTAGGAACCTTGTCAATGAGGAAAGAGTACCGACGGAGGAGAACGTGATGCAGCAGGTATTCCATATCCTCTTCGCCCTCAATGCTGACTGGTGTTAGCAAATAGTCACTGGCAATGACCGAGTGACGCCAAACTTACATCTGCTTGGCAATGACGGTACAAGCGACAGCACGAAGAGCGTGAAGGTCAGCATCCCACAGCTCTACGATAGCTTCGCGTTTGAACCATCGCATGTTGACTAGTAGAGCATATACCTAGCGAACGTAAACCCGGTCAGCATAGACACATTAAGTACCGAAAGGGTAAACTCGACATACAACGCACGCCCGGTATTTCTGGCCACCAGCTTCTTTGGCGGCCTGGATGACCTTGGTGGTAATGACAGTGCTGTGCGATCGCGTGATGGCGCTTTCTTCAAGCTCACAGGGAATGCATTCGCGGATCAAGTGTCGGAGTCGCAGGCAAACCTTCATAACTTCGGCCGGCGGTGTGGCAGAAGCTATATTCTGGTTCCGATGGTGAGGCAGAACTGAGGATTGGTCAGTTCATTTATCGCAGAAGACGAAAGCCTCGCAGTCAAGGGAATAAACAAACATACGAGCTCTTTCTTCCTCATGAAGCCAGGCATGGCGACTGCTAGAGGTGCCATTGGCGCCAAAGAAGTTCCTGACGCGTCCCCAAGTGCCAGGCATGATGAATACTGCAAGCTGTAGGTCGAGCCGCGTTGCGTGTGTAGATATTGTTTGGGGTATGCTCCTTTGCTAGAGTCGAGTCGAGTCGGGAAACAAATGTAGACGCAGAGTGCGAGCTCTCGGATTGCAGGATCTCCGTGTGGTTTTGGTCTCGCGTGCTGGTATGGCCTTACAATCTACCAGGAAACAAAGCCAAATTTGGGTCTGAGAGCAATGCTCAAGATCGTCCGGCGGTCCAGCGAAGCTGTCTCAGAAGGAAGCTTGTGCAGCGATTGACGGCTGATTGCAGTGCAGCTTGCAAGCGACAGGCCTTCCTAGACAATGCCCCTCAGAGGTGATGGGGATGAAGGTCGAGGGTTGAGGAGAAAAAGAGGCACCGAGACCAGAATTAGATGGTTTGGACTAGCCCGTTCCAAGTTCTTTACTCTGGTTTCCTTCCTCCCGTCCAAGGTTCATCCCACCTGGATTAGCTTGGGGCAGGAGCTACCTACCGCTTCTACTTTTACCTTTTCACAGCTACGATGACGTCGGGGAGGTTGGTGATTGGCCCACTAAAGCGAGCTCCTAGAGAGCCAGGCCAGGCCCGTGCTCGGCCCCGTAGTTCAGGTTCCATCATTTGCTTGCAGCATCGCGGGGCGCGCTAGAAACTGAGACGATCATCAATCAATATTAGGTAGGTATGTAGATTGACGCTTGGCTTACTGAGCCACATATCTAAAGAGTTAGATGGAGTCTTTCTGAACTTCAATAAGCTCTTGAGCTAGAGCACTGCTTTTCGGCCTTTGGAAGTTCTCAATGCTTCCCCTCAAAGACCTCCGGCTTAGCCGTGAACATTATAGCGTCTCATATCCTGCAAGACAAGAGGGGCCATGGTTCAAGACCAGGTTTTATTCCTGGTTCATGTGCGCCCCTCTCACCTAAAACCCTGGTCAATCCTGAATAGATGATCCAATTAAACTTTCAAGGTCAGCTATGTAGGGATCTGTGTATGTTTACTTGGAGGCCGATGGGCCAAGGCTACTGCATACATACATTAAAGGGAGCAGACATCTCCAGATGGGTAACTTCGCCAGAAGACGAAAACGTCCATGGAATGCTCGCTCACCCGCTCTCACAGACTGGAAGACACTACTACTGGTCATGCTGATTGTTACAAGCCACCTCTTATCTAGTCATAGAGAAAACTAACAGAAACGCTATCGAGACATTGGCAGCACCAGTGAAATTATCGCCACGGCTGTCTAATTTGGTGACACTGCGTCTATCGGCTGCTCCCTGCCGTGGCCTGCGTCTTCAAATCGCCAGCACATCAATCGAGGTGGTAACAATTTCTACCAAAAGTTGAGTTCATTCGTTGTAGAACTTGCCAGAATAGATACGCAGGCGGTCACAAGCACTGCATGATGGGTTGCTGCAGTAAGCAGTCCATCTCACCGGCTTCACTCACTCTGTCATTCATGGTACCTATGATTTTGACATTGCACCGATACGAGCGGAGTCAGCTAATAAAGACCACTTTAGGTCGCACTTGATCTTGCGATTACGGATGACTGCCATCGGAAGTTTTGGCTCGGGCACGATATCGGGTTGAAAAAAAAAAGAAGAAAAAAACAGAGCCTCCAAGGTTCGCATTTCAGCCGGTGTAATCATTTCTACCCCGAGATTATCCAATACTTTGTGATTGGAAGATGAAAAAGATGAGGCTGTTGACGTCTGATGCGCTGGATCCCTATTATGCATATGGACGCGCCTTCTCACCAACTCCACGGAAGTTTATGGAAGCTCTTTCCAACAATAAAGCTCTTCTCAAGCAATAAATGTTTGTTCATGTTGTTTGCCTGCAGTGATACCTTGGCACTCTGTTACATACTATGGTATCCTGGTTGAGGCTGACGAACGGAGGATGGTTGAATGGATATTAACTGTCAGCTGCCCGTATGTCGACGGTTCCAGGGTAGGCTTTACTAGGTGCCTGTTCTTTGGCGAAGCCGAAGGTGGCTGAGGTGACGGGCCAAGTGTTTAGATGAGGTGCCCCGGATCCACTGAACCGTTAGCGCCCGTCTGCCTACCTAGGGGACACTAAGCCCAGTGAATTGTAAAAAGCAGTAATTGATGGCCACATACTGTTTTACAGGACTTTATTGGAGAAATTATCAAGTAATTTTCTCATCTCCACCGAATATCCGCCATCTCATCGCGTGAAATGCTGTTCGTATCCCTTAAAAGCCCCGGCGGGCGGGCTGCTTGTCATATGCAGCCCAGCCCAGCCCCAGGGATCAACAAACGATTTGTTGTTGATGTGGTGGAATTATGCTGCTGAACCGCGTTTGACCAATCGAAGAACCATAAGCATACCTACCTAAATCAGTGAGTGCCCTTCAACAAAAATACATTTTCTTTGTGGCTGTTCAGGTCTGGCCTCCGTCTCTGATGATGTTGTTGGTCCATAGTCCCGCCTGCCTGATGACCTCCGCTGCTTGCAACACACTCCAATACTTCACTGCCTGCTGCCTCAACCTCTTCCAGATCTCTCTTTCACCTCTTCACCCCCATCCATCTATTCAGGTTTTGTCTATTGTTCAGAACCCAAAGCAAGAGCTCCATCATTAAATTTCACAATCTCGCTCTGAATTCATCAGTATCCATCATAGGTACTCCATACACAGCTCGCACGACAACCTGCTCTCCCCTCCAGGCGTAACCTCCCAACTCACTGCTATCCCTCAACATGGAAGCAAAGGATTCTATCGTTCCGGTGGACCGCCAAAGCAGCCCCAAGCCTACTGCGGAGTCTACTGAACACGAAACAACTGCTAAAGAGACCAAGGATACAGGTTCAACAAGTGTCGCTGCAGCTTCCGCTGAGCCAGCTGGAATGCCCGCCAAGGAAACCCCAACTTCGAAGAAATCCCGCCAGAAGAAGAGCAAAGCAAAGAAGAAAGTGACCAAGCCAGTCTTGGACCAGGAGGATACCGAGAGTTCTGACAGCTTTGATGAGGAGGCAGATTCTGATGCAAATGACAAGCAAGTTTCCACAGTCACTCGCAGATCTTCCAAGAAGCACTCGCGTGTTAAAGGCAAGGATAAGGAGGGAAAGCGGGCCAAGAAGTCAGGTTTGGCCAAGCAGAAGGTTTCTAAGACAAGAAAGCAGAAAAAGAAGGGCAAGAAGGGCAAGAAGCCAGCTGGCATTGAAGACACTGACTCAGATTCGACCTCCGATTCGGATTCGTCCGACTCCGACTCCGAATCTTCTTCAAATGGCGACGCAGAGAAAAGCGGTGATAAGGAATCTCTGGATCTCAAGATGCAAGTCAGAGCCCTAGAGCTCAAGTTCGTTCAGCTTCAGCATCAGTTCGCCAGCTCAAGTTCTTCAGCCTCCTACAACACACCAAGTTATTTGAGCCCGTTTCAATATCCCCCATACCCCCCTTTTCCGCAGGCAGCCGCTCCTCCAGGGCGCATCAAGCGTGGGCCCCTTAAAGGATCGTCAGGGCTATCACCAGAGCTGCGAGGTATCCTGGGCATGGATTTGGACGGTGAGGATAGCGACTTGGCTTCTGAGTCGACTAAGAAAAAGGACAAAAAGCTCAAGAATCCTGCTTTCAAGCGAGTTGATCAAGTATGGGACAATAACATTCACAACTACAAGCTGCAAGAGACAACCGACGCCAACACCGATTCCCAATATGAGGATTTCATCTTCCACGTTCGCCGCACTTTCGATTGGGAAGGCAAGTATCGGGCAACTGTAATCGATATCAAGAGCAAGCTCCTTCGCGAGTGCCTACAGGATGTAATTGGCAATGTCGAAGGCATCAGTCTGGTTGATGAGACACCCAAAGTCAGCCCTAACCTTCTGTTCCTGTACGTATTCTTTACTCCCTCTCTCTGCTACAGTCGCTAAGTCCTAATCCAGGTACCTGGAAGATATGCGCAGTCACCTCAAGGCTTTGCGACAAGCCAAGCCTGCCGGAGAGTCCAAGAAAACACGTAAGAAGAACAAAGAGCGACTCGAGGAAAAGAGAAAGCATCTTAAGGTGATGATCAAATATCTTGATAGTGACTACGAATCCACCAAAGAGAGCCTCTATCCCATGTTAGAGAGCGGCCTCATCACATTTGACCTTCTTTGGGCATTGTGGAAGCCCAACACACTCGCCTACACCACAACCTACGGGAGCACAAACGAGCCTCGAGTTTTCAAGGTTGAGATGGCACAACTCCACCATAGCATCATCAAGGGGGATTTCTACTACGTTGATGGAAAGTACTTTGAGTTTGACGGGAAGCGCTTTGGCTACGGAAACATGTCAGTGGAGATGGAAGAGTTCCAAGGCGCCAAAAAGATCACCAGCCTCCCTTGTTACCCACTTCAGTACCATCAAAACGAAGAGAAACTCCGTCGGGATCTGATCGAAAGAGGCAAAAAGTTCGTTTCTCTCAGTGGCGTGCACTACAAGAGCTATCACGGGATCGCTTTCATGAAGCGTAAGAAGGGCATGGTCATGAAGTTCAACATCCAGCCTAGCAGGGTTATGATCGACCCGACTATCTTCCGGAGGATCAATCCCAACTACAGTGTCTCGATGGTCAAACCAAAGGAGCATGACATCCTCTCTGATGACGAAGATTCTGATTCCGAGCCAGAGTGTTGCTGTGAAAGCTCAGGGTCTGAGGATGGAGAAAAGGTCAAGTATGTTACAAAGGTATTTAAGGACACCGATGGCGAAGTGCGGATGGTGAGAATCCCCAAGCATATGGTTAGCGGTGAGCCGGAAGAGGTAGAGCTTGATAAGCTTCCTTCAAAAAGTACAGAAGGAGAGGATGATGAGAAAACGGACAACCTTGAGTTCACTGATGAAGAATATCTTATTGCCTCGCCAGTGGTCCTTGGCTTCGCCTTTTCGGAAAAGCAATGGCTAGAGCTTGCCATTTCTGGTGTCAATGATATCAAGTGGAACGATAAGGCTTGGGATTCGCTTGTACTCGAGAATGGAACCAAGGATTTGATCAAGGCTCTTGTCACGTCGCGCAAGTATCATGCGACCAACACCATCGACGATGTCATTCAAGGGAAGGGGAAGGGTCTTGTCAGTAAGTAGAGAGATTCGATCGCCTTGTTTGTGGGATTAGCTAACGATTTGACAGCTGTCCTACACGGACCTCCTGGAACTGGAAAAACGCTTACTGCTGAAGGCATCGCCGAGCTGCTCAAGTGTCCGCTTTATATGGTGTCTGCAGGAGAACTTGGAACGGACTCGCGGTTCCTTGAGGCAGAGTTGCAGAAGATTTTGGACATTTGTCACGCCTGGGGTGCCATCCTCCTCTTGGATGAAGCAGATGTGTTCTTGGAGAAGCGCAATATGCATGACATCCATCGGAATGCCCTTGTGAGCATCTTCCTCCGACAGTTGGAGTACTTCCAGGGCATCCTATTCCTCACCACCAACCGAGTAGAGGTGCGTATCTATACATTGTTTCGCCTTTTTTTGTGTCCCGTTGCTAACGTATGATGTTCCCAAAAGACATTCGACGAAGCATTCCAATCCCGGATTCACATTGCACTTCGATACGACAATCTCGATTCAAAAGCAAAGAGAACCATCTTCAAGATGTTCCTGGACCGGGTGAAGAAGCTCGGAAAGCTCGAGGTGGACCCATTGACGGATGACGACCTGAATGTTCTCTCGAAACAGGACCTCAACGGGCGCGAGATCAAGAACGTGGTGGGCTCGGCTCAGGACCTTGCCGTGAACAAGGGTGAGGCTCTTAGCATGCGCCATATCAGGCAGGTACTGGATGTGCATGCCAAGTTTGGGCAAGATTTGAAGGGTGGTACCGGTTACGAGGATGCTATGAGAAGCTACTTTTAAGGCAGTATCCAGGCATGGTCAGTCTTGTGTTGGGTTCCGGCGACTGAAATAAGCTTATTATTAGATTGATACTCTCTATAATATGCTAGGGAGAATATTATTAAGCTATTACTTTTAACCTCGCTTCTTGTGGATCCTGGTATAGTTTAGTATAATATTATAAGTAGGCTTAGTAGTCAATTTTTATAAAAAACTGGAAAAGAGTTTAGCAAATCCGTACTATGTAGGACGGCCAGTTCTCATAGTAGGCAGGGGAAGGATCAGAGTAAAGCAGAAGACTCATGCTACGATTCGTCGGCATAGTAGAACGTGTAGGTATGTACTGCTGGTTCCTTTCTTCCCTTGGCATTCAAGATTAGCATTGATCAATCTCGCTCGTTGATCAAGGCCCTGAAAGGTTATCTACATGGTGGCCATGCTGAGGTAGGTGGGTGCCAGAAATAGCAGTATGGAAGCAGACTTAGCAGAGACTCTACTATACGCACATATATACATACATATATATACCCTACCTTGGTACAAAGTAGTATTCGGATCTGTTATTAATATCGGGAAGAGTGTTGAGCATCCGAGGTTGGCATTGGGTTGTTACAGGCATTGTTTGTTGATAAACCGATGTGTCCTTGTTGGAGAAATAAGACAGAGATAGCCAAGTTACAAGGAGAGAGAAAAAAGGATACTTGGTTACGGAGTAATGGCATGGATGTCAGTGGTAAGATACCTGATCAAGGGAGCATAAGCTAAAGGTTGAATGTTTTCTCGCTATCAGGAGAAGCATAGGTAATTAAAGTGTACATGGATGGCAACTCGATCAAGCTGTTAAACCCGACTAACAGACCTACCTAGCTAGTTAGCACCCCCTTTGTTACCGGGGCTATAACTGCCCCTTTGTTGTTCACCTCGATTTAGGGACCAGGCAATGAGGGACTCTACCTATGTAGAATGCATGGGACAAAGATGTATCCATGTGTATTTCGGTTGGATCTGCAGCGGTTTGCATGAAAACCCTCCATTCCTTTGTAATTGCCGTAATAAACAAAACATGGCGTGCCATTTGCGATTGACTCGTGGCTTGTGGTTGTTGTTATTCTGCCACGAACCACCGCCTACCGAGTCTTGGCGTCGAGTCAGGTCAAAGGCCTTTCCTCTCCTGAGACGTGAGTGGATGGCCAGGCTCATTTCCATCACCCCCATATTCCGATTACCCACTACCCCCCAGGGACCACCTCTGTCCGGTCGGTAAGCGAAAGTGGTTTTACGGTAAAAAAGTGATCTTATTTGATTATCAACTTTTGTTTACAGAGGTACTTGTTGTTTTGGAAAGGAGGCGGGAGCGGAGCGTCGTCCGGGGCAGAGGAGGAGAATTTGCAACTAAATTTACCTTTCGAAACACGCCAACAACGGATCGAACGGTGAGAGAGGGCGTCGCCTCTATCTAGTGACTGGTGAACAGGTAGGCCGATCTGCCACGGCGGCTGATGATACATACATTCATTCATTCACATTCGCGTACACCGGCAGACTGGCTTCTGCAGCCGCGGTAATACCATGGCAGCGACGTACGACTGACACTGTTTTTGATGGGTCCACGTTTTCAAGCATCGAGTCACTGCATGAATGATGATGATGATAGCTGCCACGACAGACAAGAGAACGATTCCGACCGAGCAAGTGAAGCAATGCCCACATGCCGGTATTCATCTTCACCACCTTATCTGCCTCTCCCGGCCTCGCATCGTCTGCACTCAGAGATGGCCACTGATTTTTCAAGATGAAGCAGTGCACCGAGTTTAAGAATGATCAGCGATTACCGTCCTTTTCCAGCTCTTTTCCGGTCTAGCTTACCGCTGGAACCAGAGCTGGAGTTGGCAAGAAGTTGCTGACGCGGCCGGCGATCTGGTGTCTCTGGCGGTGGACCAGAACAGTCAATGAGGCCAACCGGGAAAGCTGGTTGGTCACATCCTATCTATGGCAGGGCGAGATGAGCCAATCATGCAAGTCTGGTACCTGACAGGGATAAACTTCTTTTTTACCCCTGGGACCTGGGCGGAAACGGAGCTTGAACTTCCAAGGGTGGTGGGCCGTGGGCGCGTTGGCGTCGTCGCCGACCGTGTGCCCACCCACTTCCCAGATCCACAATCGACGCTGGCTGGAAGAAGCAGAGGAAGATGGGGAGAATGGCCGGGCAGGGGAGCAGCAGGGTTGATCCAGCAGGGGGGCGTGCCAGTCTCGACTCTGTGAACGCGGACAGACAAAGAACCAGACAACAAGAGACATGGCGTCCACACCATCCAATACTACACCGCACCACACCACCTCATCTTACACCAAGAGACACACCCCCTGCTCCCCTTATAACCCTCGTTTCCTCCCTCTTCTGTCTCTCTTTCTGTTCCTCTCTCTTCAGTCTTTGGATCACGGCCTTTGCCTTTCTGTCTCTCATTAACCAGCGCTTCGCTGACAACATTCTCTTGAACCAACTTACCTTACAATCCTTAATTCGAAAGGCAACGGAAGTATTCCGGAATACAACCATCTACCAAAAGCAGCTTCTGTTCCAACAAAAGAAAAACCATCAAGATGAAGTTCACCTCCTCCGCCGTCGTCCTGGCTGCTGCCATTGGCGTCTCTGCCCACCCCAGCGGGCACGCTCACCAGCGTGCCCACAACCGTCGTGAATTCGTCGTCGCTCACAAGCCCGTTACCATTGTCGAGTACGCTACCCACGTCGTCACTGCTGGTGCCGTTCCTACCGATCCTCCTGCATACGACCTCCCTGATGTTCCCGATGTCCCCGATGTCCCCGAGTACGACGTCCCTGACGTGCCTTCTCCTGCTCCCGCTGTCGACCCCGTTGCTCCCATCGCCAAGCCTGAGGAGCCCAAGGAGGAGAAGCCCAAGCACAAGGGCAAGCAGCACAACAAGTCCGGCTCCGGCTACAAGCCCTTCTGTGGCGGCAAGAAGGCCAAGCGTGCCACTCTTGAGGATATTGCTGCCAAGGGCAACACTGGTGTTCCCGGCAACTTTGGCTGCAACATGATGACTGTTGACGCCGACGTCGCTGACAAGTACGACTATACCACCACCTTCAAGAACAACGACACCAAGAAGAAGAACTGTGTCTGCTTCAACAAGATCGGACCCAAGGGTCTCATCGACGGCTTCTGGAAGAACAATGAGGCCCTCAGCTTCAGCGTCCCTGCCAAGGGCTCCCAGGTTGTTGCCTTTGACACCGACTCCCAGGGTGGCTGTGTCTGCCACGCTGGTGAGATTCCCACCACCTCCATCGGTCAGTGGGCCGGTACCTGGCTCGAGTTTGACTTTGGCAGCGAGCGCAACAAGGGTTGGTCTGGTGCCGACGCCTCCTGCCTCGTCTCTGCCGCTCACGGCGAGAAGATTCCCGGCCTCAAGGTGTGTGGCCACAACACCTGCTCTACCATCAACCCCGGTGGCACTGGCGAGAACGCCTACCTCGCCGGCATGGAGGACCTTGACGGCGTCGGTCTCAACATCAAGCCCGGCAAGGCTCGTCTCGAGGTCGTGATCGACTACTCGGGCTAGGCCATCTCTGCTCTACGCTGAGCTGATTTTGCAGAATGGGTCTTGTTCTATCTTATACCTGGTGTTTACGGTGCGCGGGTTTTGACTGTTATCTCTGGATGACTACTTGGCATAGACAGCGTGTTTTGCCGGGGGACAACAAAGGTCACCTTTTGATACTGGCTTTGGGATCTTGATTATTAAAACTTCTTTTGGTATATATTCATAGAATTGTTGTGATATATATATTGCTTCACTTCTCATCTCGCCAACGAGCCCAAGTCATTGTCTGTGTTTCCGTCTTACGATACTTTAATCTATCTATTCATTGTATTGATCCTCTGCTTAAGCCCCATATTTTGAGGTCAACCCACATGTCATGTCATGCGCCAAGTCATCCTTTGCACATCCGTCCAGATCGATCGGACTTGGGATCTCACACTGTCAAAGGAAAGGATCAATATGATAGCATCCAAGTCACATCGAGTGTGGAGTACACCCCTCCTCCACCAACTCGATAGAAAATTTTCCCCTTCTCTCAGCCACAACTAAAACCTCTGCAACTCTGCGTCTTTTTCCTCTCCCTTGGCTGCTCGATGATGGAGTCATGACCAACGGGGCTTTGGGCGATAGGCTCTCAAGTGCCCCACGACGTGCGTTGGCAGGGAAGAGCCAATGCAGGTTCAGCTTGTTTCAATATAGCGGCCAGTGGGACGCTCTTCCGGGCGTCTTTCTGCGGTAGTGGTTTGTGAATAGCGAATAGACTTTTTACCACACATGCTGCTACCTTACTTGACCATGTTACACCAAGTAATCAAACTCCAGAATCTTGGTTCCTCGGTAGCGGCCCGCTGGCAATTAGAAGTCTCCCTCTCCCTCTCTCTGAGTGGCGAGGCATAAACTTTACATACAATTAGGGTTTTTCCATTTGCCTCAACGGCTTTTTGGTTCCTGAATCTTGGATCCAATCAGAGTAGCGCGTGCCCTGGACTAACGTTAACGTTTCGTACCTGGACACGACAACGTGGCGTGGGTTTTCCGCTGAGTGACATGCCAATGCGCATGCATGCAGTCAGTGCTCTTCACTTTGTCCGACATGTCCGTCTGTCTAATTCCGCTGCTTTCGTCACCTCTGCCGTGGAAGCTCAGCCTGTGGATGCTTTGCTTCCGTGGTGCTGTGGAGGAAGAGCAGAGACACAAAGACCAGAGTTGGGATAGAGGGTTGCAAGAAGGCTCGTAAAGTGTGCGTACTCTTTCTTGCTGCTACCAGAAAAGGTGAAGCTGATTCAACTGTTGAGTGGCCATTACATACACGACAACACCCTCAGAAATCCCTCAGAAGCCATCTCCACGGCATCGCTCAACTGGCAGCAGCACTAGTTCTACCGATGTCTACCGGTGCCATGCCATCGGCCCCAACTGCTGTAGTTGGCGACGTGCCCGAAGAGAGGACTCGGCCGCGGCGGAGTGAGTGAATAGAACAATTGACGTGGACTAGTGGCGAAGAAAAGCCTTGCACTCTACGCGACTCGTCTCGCGAGTGGCTCCGGATCTGCGAGTTCAGAGTCTGACTGACAGGCGCATCTCCCGCTCGAAACACGACTCATGCCGTGCTCTACTCTATCGCCAAGGTAATCGACGTGGAGATGGATTCTCAGTCACTGCCAGTTGAACTGTGTGGGAGTCTGCTTAAACTACTAGACTACCTATCCAGAGCTATGCTGTGTGATTCCCAGCGGATCCTCTAGCTACATGGAAGGAAAAAGAAAAACTTTCAAAATATGGCTGATGTTTAGCCTCTTCAGAAACTTGAACTCCCACCACAACCACCACCTCCACCTCCACCTCCACCACAGCTACTACCTCCTCCTCCTCCTCCTCCCCAACTAGAGCTCCCGCCGCAGCTAGAGTGTGACTCATTAGCAATGGCCGCAGCAATAGCAGCAGCAGCGGCCGCCTCCGCCGTTTTGACGGCCTCTGCACTTGCACAATCTGCGGCGTTGAGCGTGGCACTTCCGCAGCCGCTTCCACACGTGTGTGGTTCAGATACCTCGCTAGTAGGACTGATATGAGAGTCGCAGTAGTAGAAATCGCCCACCTGATCCATGCCTACATGGGGATGGTCGAACCTAGTGTCTGTGGGACTGTCCATGTCCATAAAAGAGGCTTGGCCTGCAAAGCCCGTAAAGTTGTATTCACCCTTCCGGGCGTGCTCACCGAAGCGAGCCTTTCTGGAGCTTCCTGGCAGGTCGGGCAGTCTAACACGGCCATCGCGCTGTAGCTCGTAGGCCTCGATCTGCTTTTCCCGAGTGAGAGCTGCCCATGGCGCGATAAAGTAATGCATGTAAGTCCCCGCTTCAAAGTAGTGGCTGCAGGGCTGAGCACGATGAATGCCGCCGAGCTTGACTCTGGCCAAGGACGGATCGAGCATGGTGTGTGAAGGGCCCTTGTGAAGCCATGCGGTGGCCTTTTGGAACTTGGTCGTCTGCGCCATGGCTGTGGCAGCTCGGTGAAGAGCAGACATTGCCGAGAGGACGGTAAGTCTGTTCCGCATCCACGAGCTTGGCGTGGCACCCTGGCCAGCAGCTGTCAAGTCTTGGTCTGTCACTGCTGGGGCGTACATGTGACGGTCTCGTGATAGATGATGAGAGGACATGGACCAGGAGTCGAATGGGAATGCCCACACGTGCTTGGCGAGGTTGCAGTCACCGCACTTGGTCGGATATCTCCCGTAGGCTTCCGTGCAGTCCCAGGGAAACAAGTCCTGATATCGATACAGCGTGCCCCCAAAGGCTCCCCAGTCGTACCAGTACTCTTGGTACGTGTCGATGATATCAGCATCGTCATGGCGGCCAAAATGGAAGCGCAAAAGGTACTCCTCTGTGAGCCCGAACGGGACGTCAAACTTTGTCCGTACGCCTCGTTGTCTGTAGCCCTCGTCCGGACACACAAAGCTCATTATGTAAAGAGGAGACGCCTCTTGGGGTAGGTTCTCGGTGTTTCCATTGACAAGTGGCTCGAAGATGCCTCGGTCGAGGAGAGAGCTGCAGAATGTTTGACAGTTGTTGCTTGTTGCGCTCCACGCCAGCTTGACGTTCTTGTCCAAGAGACGCTCGGCGATGCTGCCAAGGTAGACGTCGACTCTCGAGCCGAGTAGGTTCTTGAGCCGTGCGAGAACGGGCTCAAGCGCCGAGTCGAGGAGCTTGATCTGGTCGGACGCAGGCAGACCGGGGTCGTCAAAGGGTTGCTCACAAGCAGCCAGGAGTTCTTTGACAACGGCGAGTTCTTGGTCACGAGGGAGGATATTGCCTCCGCTGAAAGGCACGCCGACGACTTGCTTCATAATGGCTTTGTATCTCTTGCGGCCAGCAGCGTGTCGCTTGCGTTGCCATACAGGACGATCATTTCCTCCACCGATTGCCAAGTCTCGTCCAGGCATGGTCTGGAGATGGAAGCGCTCGTGAAGGACGGGCATTTCTCGAAGCGAGACCAGAGCACCGCCTTTGCTGCTACACGGATGTGTCAGTAACCAGCTATAGCTCTACCGCAGCGAGGGCCACGTACTGGGAGACGCCGTTCTCAATGACCAGAGGGCCGACCCGGAGTGCCATGTGAACATTTCCATAGGGATATTTCTGTACATATCTTCTGAAGAACAAAGGTATGTCCTCATCTGCTTCAGCTTCCTCTGCTACGCTGGTGGCGCCAGATTCGGGACCCCGATCTTTCCCATGCAAGCTGGTATACTCGACTGTCTTGATCCCTTTAAGACGCTGCTTCGGAATTCCAGGCATCTTCTCAGACTCAAACTCGCTGATGGACTCTTCGTATTTTCCTCCAAACTTGTACTTTTCGGCTGCCTCTTCCTCTCTTGCTTGTTTCTGGGCTTTGGTCGTCTCTCTCTTCGATCGGGGCTTGACGCCGACACTGCTTCCGAGCCCGGCGTACTTGGCCAAAGCAACAAACTCACCGAGCCTGAGTAGATTGCATTGGAGATAGGAAGGGCCTCCGGCGCCTGTATGCATGACGTCCCGCTCGATGGGAAAGAGGCTGAGAGGCTCACCATTGGTGTCGTACTGGAGCAGTCCCAAACACTGGCATATTTTCCTGCTTACTTCAGGTGTGATAGACTCTGCCAGGATGCAGTGCTTGTAGGATTTTGTGTACGACTCTTTTCCGTAGTAGTGATTTCGATAGCATTCTTCGCAGATGGCGGCGGGATCTGTGCCGATTTCATCGCGAACGAACATACTTCCTCGTATGACACTCTTGCACTGACGCCTCATACAGCGGAGCGGTTCGAAGCCGGGAGTCCAATCCTTGTTAAACTCCGAGAGTCTGACTGGTATAGCGTAAGCAGAGAGCAGACATTGAAGAAAAAGATGTGGCAAGGATGGGACTCACGCTGGGGGATGGCCGGCCTCTTCCAAAAGCCAAACCTATCAGGCGGTGGCCGATGCTCAATCAGTCTCTCCATATCTAGGAAACCTGGCAAACCTGTTAGTCTTCTTGCCTCTGAGCAGCAGCTTGGAAGTGTGGGCACACCGGCAGCCTGTAGCAGCATCCATGCTCGATGTTCTATTCCTGTGAGCTTGGTGATGGCTAAGAGTCAAGAGTTAGTGTTTGCTGCCAAGAAGAAGTAAGGGGATAGCTACTGTTGATAGACTCCCTCACACCGACCTTGATCTGATCGCTCGACTGCTGGGCGATCCGATCAGATATGCTATCTACAAGAGCCTCTTTGGCTGGTTTAGGAGCAAATGCACGGTGCTTCATCCAACCTCGTCCCAGCTCACTCTGTCGTTCTCTCATCTTCCCTTTGCTGTGTCAATGCGGCAAAGTCCAGCCAGAGCATGTGTTACTGACCATATCGTATCGCATGTGCTCGAGACTCTTGACTAACCTGGTCAAGAAAAGTATCGAAGCCATGGATGTGCTCATCCTTTTCATCCTTGACAGAGACGTGAGAGTATTCTGGTTGCTGCCAGGCTTTGAGGGTGCGGACGATATTCTCAAGTTCAGCCTTGACGCCATCCCAATACAAACGCTCGAGTTCAGAGAGAACATGGTCCTTTCCAGGGCCGACGCGGGTCCAAGATATGTCTGGTGCAGATGTGATAGCGGACGTGGGCAGAGGTGGCCGCGAGAGAACAGGCAGAAATCTGTTCTTTATTCGGGACATTGTGAGTATGTGACCGATGACTGTGGCGGGCTGATGTTTGCTCAAGGAAGACGGTTGTTAGTGATTGCCAGAGGCAAAACATATAGACGGCTATTATTCACATCAAGAGTCTTTCATGCCAAGTGATCTTGGGGAACAGACATCGTCGACAGCCTCACAGGCAGCCTCTCGCCCGATGCTGCGCCTCGGGCAACCAAGAACCTGCAGGGTCCTTGGATCCGAAAACAGCAAGTTCGGAGCAAGAGGTCATCAGATCATCTGGGAATTCCGCAGTGTTGTGAGCTATTTCCGCAGGTGAGGCAGCTCTAGCGCCGCTCGCTTCAAGATACCTGGGCATCTTGTGTGGTTCAGCTATGTCTGCATGTACCGGACAGGGGTCCCTTGTTATTGCGAAGCAACATCTAGAATGGCCTGCAGGACACAACCACAGCCAGCTCCATGGGTTCTGGCTCTGCCTTTATCATACATCGTACATGGCCTAGGCACCCTGCTTTGAAACAATCTAGTGATGATGCCGATCCATCCACAGTACTCAGACTGAGCATCGAACCTTTTCTATTACACCAGACAATCAATCAGTTACTGCGACAAGTTGCAAACAGTCGACGCCACTACTCTTAGACCACCATCTCATCATCCCACTCAGCTCTCATAATCAAGACAAATCTCGCAAGATCATGTCACATATCATCGGATACAACCTGGGTGCTCTGCACAAAGCCAGCAAGGATGTCAACCAGAAGATATCGTCTTCATATTTCCCGTCAGCTACCACAATGGATGAAAACCCTGTAATTCCCAGCCCAGAAGTCTTCAATCAGCTGAACGACTCGCACAAAAACAACCTGCCGACTCCAGCGCAATGTGCAGTTCATCTGGAGTTGCTCGAGGTCTTTCATGCGCTGCGGATCAAGATCATAGACTCGAAGGAGCTTAATCAGACATTCGGCCTGGGAGAGGAAACAAAAACAATCTATCGTCGCAAGTATGTTAAAGGCCTGAGAAAGTATGTGAATGAGGAAGTCAAGATACGGAATGAGATTTGGGAAAAGAACCACCCCAAGAAGTGGACGTGGTACCTCGGCGCAGCAGTACAGAGGTTCCTGGTTTGGGCCGAGAGCTATAATGCCTGGATGGCTACAGAGATGCCAAAAGCCGACCCGGACGACACTAAAGCTGGTATACCAATGACAAAATCTTGGTGGTTACCTCCTGTTGGTGTGTATACCAACCATGCTTTGCGATGGAGCGTGCAACTGACCCTTCGCCTAGATATCCTGATGATCTGGCATGCTTTCCTCCTCAACCCGTCCGACTTTTGGGACTTTTGCAAACTCAAGGCCTGGAACTACATTCCAAGAGTAAACTTCCCTTGGAACTTCATTGTAGGCTGCTCGGTGACGACTTTAGCATAGCCGGTTGGCTAACAACAGCACAGCATCAGGTCATTTGGTCGCAAGGCCCTATCCGGGGAACGTGGGTATACATTGCGGCCGAGCCATGGGACGTTCCCAAAGAAGAATCAGCAATACGTGGTGATTTATTCAAGTACCTCGTCCAGACGGGCAAGAGGGAGACATTAGACATTGACAAGACTTTTGACCCCCATGATATCGTCAGCAAGCTTGTCAACAACGTTGAACGCCAACGTGTCTTTGTCCAGAAGATGAACCGCCACCTCTGGGTTCGCAGTCCAGCGCTAAAGGGCACTCTGCAAAGGGCAGTCGAACGCTATGAGAACTATCTCCAGCTGTTCAAACTCTACCCCGGCAAGATGCTGGTGCCGGCACTAGACATCGACCTGGTCTGGCACACAAGCCAGCTCTCTGCAGCCGCGTACAAGGCCTCGATGGAGGCGCGATGTGGTCGTTTCATCAACCATGATGACAAGATTGGGAGGTCGACGCTAGTTACTGGGAACGATGAGACGCAGACACTCTATCGTATTCATTTCGGGCAGGAGTACTCTGTTTGCTTGTGCTGGGAATGTCAGGCTATCATGTCGGCTCTCCAAGACTCTGATAGAGATGGGCTTCTTGAAGAATCCCGCCTCTCAACCTTTGCTGAAGACCTTGCTGGAATAATACTAGCGGATGTTGAGTATTATCGTGCCGTGGAGGCTGCGAGGCGAAGAAACCATGTTAAGCTACCGGTTCGCAAATAGCCGTGTATGGAGACTCTTGTACAGTAACTAGAATGAACACGGACACTAGCAGCTTCAACGTGCTAGAATTTTAGGGAGATTTTGCCTTGTGGTGTTTATCTGACTCCCATCCGAGCCGGCCATTAAAGTGTCCCTGCTCCAATGCCTCGATTCTCTCTCCGTAGCATCTTTTCCCGTGAACAGCTACCCGGCAGAAGAGCAGCTTTTGGAAATCTGTGGGCATCATCTCAACTGCTCTGAGGGCCATACGGCCTTCAAGTAAACGCAGCAATAGAACGACTTCGTGCCCGACATGGTGGTAGAATGGTCGTGGTAGTCGCCAAACATTAGCATCCTCAACGTGCACATTCTTTTCATGTGGTCGGGAGAGTCTAGATATCAACTTCGACTCCTTGTCGTGCGTGGCTTCTAGAGCGGCACCGACTATTTCATCGTCTGTTTCATGCGCAAGAACAGATGCGTTCGGCGGCAAGTCCAGCATTGCTCTTGCGAGATCCACCATTGACAGGATATACGGTTTGTCGGCTCGAGTGACTACATCAAACTCGTTGATGATATTCACGCACAGTGTATTGCCACTTGGTTGATAGAGAGAGAGGTCAACATGTGCTGTTACGCAAGGAGGTGCGCCAAACGTAACGCACGAGAACCTTGAAGAATCTCCTTTGTGGTATAAGTCGAGTCTCTCAACACTTGGGTTGTACTTTGACCACTCACCAAGGTCCTTATTAGCTATGTGACCAAGATACAATAGCTGTGCTACAGCTCCACCAGCAGAATGGCCCGTGAAAAGGATGTGCGGCTGCTGCCCGTTGTCTCTGTTGAAGCTCTCGACGTGCTTGTTGACTTGATCAGTAACGATGGAGTCTAGAGCCCAGGCACTGTTCAGAAACCCAGAGTGGGCTTGAAGATTTGGTTGGGACAGGAAAGCAGGATGCTATAGACATTAGTCAAGGCCGAGATGAAGTGAGTTATAAACATGAAACAGTTTAGTAAAGTAGCTTGAGATTATTTGAGCAAGACGTACAATAAAGCCTTCTGTAGCCTTTGACCGAGAGTTGGCATTGACGATATGGTCCATCTTACTGGCGCTACCGCGTATTGCAATCATTAGAACCGGCAACAGCTCATGTGTTGCCTCAGAATCTATCGCCGGCTCAACGGAAGTTGACGTGATGGCCTTGACAGTTCCAGTAAGAGAGTGCTCGAGCACCTGTTGATTGTGAAACGTGCAGTAACTGGTGTCGGCAATAGAACTTTCAAGGTCATACGTTCCCCGAGCACATTTCCAGGCTGCAGATATAAGCTGTACCTCGGCCTGGGGGCTATGAAACGACTTTAGGACAGAAAAGGCTTGGAGTACAATGCATGGCTTACGGATTCCATTCTGTTGAGGCATCGTCGCTGACTTTGGAGTTGGTATATTTGGAAGCCTCTTGGTCCAGCCGGTGAAGCAACTGTCGGAGCTGTTCATTCAAACCACCTGTTTTGTAGACGGTTCATTAGCCATGCCGATATTCTAAAGATCTTGTGAACAGCTAGTTACCACTCAGATCAATTTCGCTCAGTGTCTCGCTGAGAGCGCTGGATAGCTCAAGTGCAGCTACTGAAGCGCCATGTGAGTTGTCTGCTGACATGGCGCTTGCTGGCGGGGATCTCGCCTGCTGAGTCTTGGAAGTTGAGGAGCCCATTGTTAAGTATGTGAGGGATATGAGATAGTTGTGTGTTATTCTGTTTAGAAGAGATTGGCTGCAGGATTATAATACGCTTTATTAAACTTGCTAAAGTATATTTAGTAACATATTTATAAGAAATATATCCCTAGTTAAAATTACTATTAGAAATACTATTAGTTACTTTTATTATAAACTAGTACTTAGTAGCTATAAAAGTA